>PVJO010006438.1:0-89283 GCA_004026905.1 Hystrix cristata
CTTTTGATCAGTTTTTGTTTGAAGTTCACTTTGTCTTAATATAGGATAGCTGCAACTGCTTGTTCTTGGGTTCCTATTGCATGGAATATTGTTTCTCATCTTTCAGTTTTTAGCCTATGAACTTCTTTTCGGGTTAAATGTGTTTTTTGTATACAGCATGCCATTGGATTTTGTTTCTTTCTTTTTTGGGGGGTGGGTGCTAGGGATCAAACTCAGGGCCTTTTGCTTGCTAGGCAAGTGCTCTACCACTTGAGCTAAATCCTCAACCCCTGGATTTTGTTTCTTGATCCATTCTGCTAATCTGTTTCTTTTGATTTAGGAATTGAGATCATCTATATTGAGTGTTATGACCAATAAGTATTGACTTATTCACCTTTTCATGTCATTGCCTTATGTTCCTGTTGCTGATTGTATTTATTTCTTTTCTACCTAACTGTTCACCTTACCTGATGTATTCACTATATCAGAACTTTGTCACTGTTAACTTCATTGTCTCTGTCTAGGATTTCCTCAAAAATTTTTTGGAGTGCTTGTTTGGTGGTCATACATTTCTTTAAGTGCACTTTGTCATGGAAATATTTTATTTCTCCATTCATTTTGAAAGATAGTTTTGCAGGACAGATCAGCCTATGTTCGAAATACTTTGTCCGAGCTCCCCTGTCTGTTAAGATTTGTGTAAAGAAGTCTGCTGTAATTCTAATGGATTTATCTTTATACAAAATTTATTGCTTTTCTCTAACCACTTTTATGATTCTGTTTTTGTGCTGGACTTCTGTCGTTCAGATTTTGATGTGTTGTGGAAAATTTCTTTTCTGATTGTGGCTATTTTGGGTTCTATATGCCCCATTTATCTGTATGTTAAATTCTTTTCCCTTATTTGGAAGGCTTTCTGCTGTTATTTCAGTAAACAAGTTTTTACGAGGTTTGTGCTGTATTCTGATTTTTCACTAATTCCAATTAATTTTAGATTGGTTTTCTTTGCATTATCTGAAGGCCTTTGGATGCATTTTTCATATTCTCTTGTTTTTAATATTTCTCATTAATTGATCATCAACAAAAGCTCTGTTGTCTAGTTCTGACACTGTCTTCACATTGGTCACTTCTGCTGCCTGTAGTTTTGATAGCATTTTTAATTTCCTGAGTTCTATTAGGAACGTTTTTACAACTGTAATTATTTTCTATGCTGGTCATTCATGTTTTGCATATTTTGTTTAACTCTGTTAACTTTTCATTAGTGCCCTCTGTAGACTTGCTGATTACTTTGCTTATTTGGCCAATTATCTGTTTTCTTATATTTTCATTAAGCTTGCCAAGAGCCTTATTCATCTGTTTTGTAATCTCCTCTGTTATCATTTTGAATAATTTGCCTTTGTGGCGTTTGATTTCCTCACCTTTGATGCTCCATGGATCAGCTTTGGGGGAATTTGGAGTTTTTGAAGGCATATTGTTGCCTTGTCTTCTCATGTTTCTATTTTTTTTGTTGTTATTTTTATTGTTATTTTTTGGCGTGTGTGTGTTGAGAGTTGCAGGTTGATTATTTTGGTGAGCTTAGTTGCTATTATGGAGACATCTTTAGTTAATGTCTACTTTTCAGTGGTACCCTGTAGACATGGCTAAATATTGACCTTTGCCTCTTTCCCAGACCTGACTACTGCCATTTACTTACTTAGCCCAGTACCCAAGTTCTTCAGGTGTGGGCAACAGTATTGTTAATGACTCCAAGTCAATTGATATATTGACTTCCCCCCAAAACCAATTCATAGCACCAACTATGTCACCATGGCTATAGCAGTAAAGTCAGGAACAATAATAGAATCAAAGAAACTGGGTATTGAGAAATCTTAAGGATCAATAATGTATCACGCCTGCCCATAGAAAAGAAGTCTATAATTATAGCATGAAGAATAAGACAAACAAAATATTGTCTCTCCTATTGACCTACAGTAAATATCTCCTAAATGGAGCAACTTTACCTCCGCTAACAATTGAATAGTACTGAGCAATTATACCATAAATTTAGCTAGTGATCTAGAGACTTATAAAGTTTAATAGTTATACTAATAAAGGTGTAGGGGTGGGGAACCAGAGAATGAAAAAAGTAAAATTTGAAAAATTATTCAATAGGATATGAAAAGGAGGTGAGAAAAGTGAGATTGGCAGTCCTACTGAGAAGTAAAAGGAAATTATTAATGTTAGAAAACAGTAGCAGGAAAGATCAAACAAGAAAAATGAGAAAAAAGAAAAACAGAGCAAAATACAGGAAATGAAATATAAAAAGGCAGAGAAAAGAAGTTGAATGGGGAAAAGAGAGAACAGAAACTATAGAGAACAAGAAAGACAAAAAAAATTAAGAAAAAAAATCCCACCCTGCAAAACAAACCAGTAAAAAAAAAAAAGAGAAATAATTTAAAGTAAAAAGATTTTTAAAAAATGCAGTGGTACTTTGGTTCATGAACTTAATTTGTTTTGTGATTTGGGGGAAGATGGTTGCATTTGTGTTTGTATGGGGAAGATGGCTGTGCTTGTGTTTTTCACCCACTGTGGAATTTGTGAATGGAAGCAAAATTTTGTTGAATGCTTTTGTTTGAGAACGGAATTGTTTGTGAACAGAAGCATTTGCAAATCAAGGTATAATTGTATTGAGTCAAATGAATTTTTTTCAGGATCTTGAGTCTTGGAATCTGGCCAGGCATGATTTTTCTCTATCTAGCTTTAGGGCCTATGGATTTTTGAGGTGCCCTCCTTGCACCACTGGCCCCTCTGTCTTTTCACCCCAGACAGTGGTAACCATTCAAACTAAGGCATGTCCTAGCTCACTTTGGTGTGTCGAAAGAGCTATCAGCCCTCTGATCTTTGCTGAATGTAGGTAGGCCATGGGGCAGGGGTTCAAGTGGACTCTTATACTTAATGTTGATGACACTCATGAGGTCTGGTTGCTCCCTACAGAGGGCAGGGTCTGTGTCCTTCTGAGTCTGAGCTTATACTTCTCAGGGGGGTCTATGTCTGGCTTTCATCCTCTCTGTGGCAGTCTCCCTTGTTTGTCACTTATCCAGTCACTTTGGGAGGGTAACTCAAGAGTCCCTGAAGCTGCTGGCCAGATCTATACTTTCTCCCTAGGTCTACTGGCCCTCTGTGCTTACCTTTCCTTCCCAGGCATTTTCTCATCTGGGATCAGGTTGGTTGGTTAGTTCATGCCTCTGCTGCCCCATGTCAAGGGGAAACAAAATATAGAGCCAGGCTGCTTGCTTGCATCACTGGCACCATGTGGGTGGCAGCCTGCTTCTCTTCACCCATTTTGAATGCTACTTTTATCACAAGCAATTTTTTTATATGTTTAGACCTATTTTAGTTCCATATATTCCCTTTTAGCAATCTATTTCTACTTTATATCACACAGTTGTAACTTCATGATGTTTTGATAGACAAGTGTCATGCTCTTGGGCATTTAACCTGTTTCTTCTTTATTCATTCAGCTTTTCACTGGCAATAGAAAACACTTATCCTGTATCTTTTTTATGAGTACCGCTCAATATCCCTATGCTTTTCCCGTACCTGTTGTGACTCTAGTACAAGGCTGGACAGTAGGGTGTTAATTCTCTGGGGTGGAAATAAGAATCTTGGGGTATGGAGAGAATATCTTTTGTCAAAGTCTCAGTTCTTTTAGCCTAATCAATTAGAAATGCTCTATGAGTGACACTCTAGAGGGAAAAGAAATTTGCATTTATTTTCCTAGCTCTGCAACCCAGAATGCTGCATTTATGCCTTTCACCTTCATAATATTCTAAGAGCATTAACAATACAAATTTATTCCTTGTTCCTAATGAAAAAAATACAAAGATTATTGTAATTTGACCTGGGAACCCTGGGGAAGAAGTTGTATTTGTGAAATACCACCATGAGGTATCCTTTTTAAATTTCCTGTATAATCTGTTTGTATAGCTAACCATCTATTGGGCCTTCTTGTTCATTCTCTTTCTAAGTGACATTAATAAAACAAAAACCTCTATAACATAATTTATGTATAAATGAATTGAAAGTTATTTACTCTTTATCAACAAACACCAAACTGATCACTTTTGGCCCCTCTAAGTTACCCTTTTTCCTACAACTACCATAATTTTTAAAACTTAATTTAATTTTTAAATTTTATTTTAATGGTACATTTTAGATGTACATAGTGATAATATTCATCATAGGAGATTTGTACCTGTACATGACATATCTTGTTGCTTCTTTTTTTCCCATTCCCCTCCCCTCACCCCCTCCTCCCTCCCCATTTACAAAAGTTTTGTTTCTATTTTTCTCTTCCATTTCTTATTGCTCTTTGTCCCTCTGTTCCTTTCCCCCTCCCTTGTTCCCTTTCCCCCTCCCTTGTTCCCTTTCCCATTTGGACATTTTCTTCCCTTGCCCAATATAATTTTAGACTTTATTTACACTTTCAGTTTCTCACACCAGAGAAACAATGTGATTTTTAAACATGTGTGTCCTATTTATTTCACTTAAGAGTATGGTCTCAAGATGCATCCATTTACCTAGAAATATCTCAAGCTGATCATTCTTTAAGGCAGAGTAGTACTCCATTATGTAAAAAACCACATTTTCTTTATCCATTTCACTGTTGATGGGCATTTGGGTTGTTTCCAAGATTTAGCTATTACAAACTGTGCTGAGATAAACATGGGAGTGCATACATTGCTACGGTATGATGCTTTTATTTCTTTTGGGAAGATACCAAGAAGTGGAACAGCTGGGTCAAATGGGATCTCTAGTGCTAGTTCCCTGAGGAATCTCCACACTGATAGCGGTTGCCCCAGTCTATATTCCCACCAATAGTGGAGAAGGATTCCTTTTTCTCCACAGCCCCTCCAGCATTTGTTATTGGCTGATTTGTTGATAATAGCCATTCTTTTAGGAGTGGGATGGAATCTCAGGGTTGTTTTAATTTGCATCTCTCGAATGACCAGTGATGTTGAACATTTTTTCATCTGTCTATCTGCTATTTCTACTTCTTCACCTGAGAAGTGTCTATTCTTTTCAGTTGCCCACTTTCGGATTGGGTCTTTAAATTTGGGGGGTCTGATTTTTTGAGTTCTTTATGTATTCAAGATGTTAATCCTTTGTTGAAGGAATAGCTGGCAAATTTTTTTCCCACTCTGTGGGTTGTCTCTTCACTCTGTTGGTAGTTTCTTTTGCTGTGCAAAAGCTTTTTAATAGGATTAGATCCCAGTTGTTGATTCTTTGTGATATTTCCTGGGCAATTGGGGATTTGTTCATAAAGTCCTTGCCTACACCTATGTCTTCAAGAGTTTGACCTATTCTATCTTCCAATAGATTTAGTGTTTCTGTTTTAATGTTTAGATCTTTGATCCACTTTGATTTTAGCTTAGTGCATGGGGAAAGATACAGGTCTAGTTTTTACCTTCGGCATGTGGAGAGCCAGTTTTTCCAACAACATTTATGAAAGAGGCTATCTTTTATCCAGTGAGGTTGTTTGGCCTGTTTATCAAACACAAGGTAACTGAGAGTGTTTGGACCTGTTTCTTCACCTTCTAATCTGCTACATTGGTCCTGGGGTCTGTTTTTCTGTTAGTACCAAGCTGTTTTTATTACAGTAGCTTTGTAATATGGTTTTAGGTCAGGGATTGTGATGGCCCCTGCTTTGCTTTTGTTGCCCAGAATTGCTTTTGCTATTCTAGGTTTCTTTTGGTTCCAAATGCATTTTTGGATTGTCTTCTCCAATTCTGTGAGGTATGCTATGGGTAATTTAATTGGGCTTGCATTAAATCTGTATAGCAGTTTTGGGAGTATGGCCATTTTCACTCTATTGATTCTTCCTACCCAGGAGCATGGGCTATCTTTCCATTTTCTGATATCTTCTTCAATCTTCTTTTTCAAAGTACTGTAGTTTTCATTGTATAGATCTTTTACTTCCTTCATCAGATTGATTCCTAGGTACTTCATATTTTGGATGCTATTGTGAAAGGTGTTGTTTCCCTAATTTCTCTCTCAGTGAGTCTGTTGCTTGTGTACAGGAATGCTATTGATTTCTGAGTGTTGACTTTGTATCCAGCTATGCTGCTGAATTTGGTTACTAAATCTAGAAGTCTTTTGGTGGAGTTTTTGGGGTCCTCTATATAGAGTATCATGTCATCTGCAAATAATGATAATTGAACTTCTTTTCGTATTCTTATTCCTTTTCTTTCTTTCTTTTGTCTAATTGCTCTAGCTAATGTTTCCAGAACTATATTGACTAAGAGTGGTGAGAGTGGATATCCTTGTCTTGTTCCAGATTTTAGAATGAAAGCTTTTAGTTTTTGACCATTTAGTATGATGTTGCCTGTTTGTCATAGACAGGTTTTATCAGATTGAGATAAGGACCATCTGTTCTAATTTTCTGCAGGGCTTTTATCATGAATGGGTGTTGGACCTTCCAAATGCCTTTTCTGCATCTATTGAAATGATCATATGGTTTTTGTCCATGCCTCTGTTAATATGGTGTATCACATTTATTGATTTGCGTGTGTTGAACCTTCCCTGCATCCCTGGGATGAATCCTACTTGGTCATAGTTTATAATCTTCTTAATGATTTGTTGCATTTTGTTTGCCAGTATCTTATTCAGGATTTTTGCATCTATGTTCATTAATGAGATTGGCCTATAGTTCTCTTTTTTTGTTGGATCCTTCTCTAGCTTTGGTATCAGGGTAATGCTTGCTTCCAGGAATGAATTTGGGAGTATTGCTTCTCTTGCAATTTTGTTAAAGAGTTTGAGAATTAGTGGCATTAAATCTTCTCTAAATTTCTTGTAGAACTCAGCACAGAATCCATCAGGACCAGGGCTTTTCTTTGTTGGTATGTTTTTAATTACTTCTTCAATTTCAGTGGCTAATATTGGGTTATTTAGAGTTTTTGTATCTTCTTGATCCAGTTTTGGTAATTCATATGTATCTAAGAATCTGTCTATTTCTTCTGTATTTTCGATCTTATTAGAATACAAGTTCTCAAAGTAGGTATTGATGATCTTCTGGATTTCTTTAGGATCTGTTGTGATTTCACCCTTTTCATTCCTAATTGGATGAATTTGAATCTTTTCTTTCCTTTTTTTTTTAATAAGGTTGGCTAAGGGTTTGCCAATTTTATTTAATTTTTCAAAGAACCAACTCTTTGACTCATTGATTCTTTGTATTGTTTTCTTAGTTTCAATTGCATTAATTTCAGCTTTGAGCTTTATAATATTCTCCCTTGTACAGGCTTTGGGTTTGAGTTGCTCTTCTTTTTTTAGAAGCTTGAGGTTCAACATTAGGTTGTTTATTTGAGCTCGCTCTGTTTTTCTGATATGGGCGTTCAATGCTATAAATTTCCCTGGTAGAACTGCTTTCATTGTGTCCCACAAATTTCGGTAGGTTGTACTGACATTATTGTTCAATTGTAGAAACTGTCTAATTTCTTCTTTAATTTCATTGGTGACCTACTGATTGTTCAGGAACATGCTGTTTATTTCCAGTTTCAATGCACTATGGTCTGATAGTATGCATGGGATAATTTCGATTCCTTTGCATTTACTTAAGCATGTTCTATGAGCTAGTATGTGGTCTGTTTTGGAGAAAGTCCCATGTGCAGCTGAGAAGAATGTGTATTCTGATGTTGTGGGGTAGACTACTCTGTATACATCTACTAGGTCCATTTGTTCAAGAGTTTGGTTTAGTTCTGATATTTCTCTGTTGACTTTTTGTCTAGTTGATCTGTCTATTTGTGACAGTGGGGTATTGAAGTCCCCCATTACAAACGTATTGGTGCTTATTTGGTTTTTCATGTCCATCAATATTTGTTGTATGTAGTTAGGTTCACCGGTATCTGGTGCATATGTGTTTATGATTGTCATCTTTTCTTCTTGGATTGTTCTCTTTACAAGGATGTAGTGACCTTCTTTGTCTTTCTTGATGAGTCTTGGCTTGAAATCCACTCTGTCTGCAAATAGAATGGCTACCCCTGCTTTTTTCTTGGTTCTTGTCACATGAAGCATTGTTTTCCATCCTTTGACTTTCAATTTATAAATTTCTTTTTGAATTAAATGTGTTTCTTGTATGTAGCATATTGCTGGGTCTTGCTTCTTGACCCATTTTGCCAGTCTGCCTCTTTTGATTGGTGAGTTGAGACCATTTATATTAATGGTTATAAATGACATATGTTGACTTATTCTTATCATATTATTTCCCTGTTGTTGGCTTCCTAGTTTTCCCTTCTGTTTAATCACTTGCCTTGCCTGAAGGATTCATTCTGTTGAGATTCCTGGAGGTGTAGTCCTCATTTTCTCTTTCCAGAATGTCCTTCAGAATATTTTGGAGTGCTGGTTTGGTGGTCACGAATCTCTTCAGGTGTTCTTTGTCATGGAAGTATCTTACTTCTCGGTCAATTTTGAAAGACAGTTTTTCTTGGTACATCAATCTGGGTTGAAAGTTGTTGTCTTTTAGGGCTTGAAATACTTCACGCCAAGCTCTCCTTGAGTTGAGAGTTTGTGTTGAGAAATCTGCTATGATTCTGATGGGCTTTCCTTTATAGGTTATTTGTTTCTTTTTCTCTAAAAGCTTTCAATATTCTGTTCTTGTGTTGAATTTCTGGAATCTTGACTAATATATGCCTTGGGGTAGAATTTTGTTGATCATGGGTAATTGGAGTTCTATATGCCTTACTTATCTGTATGTCCAGTTCTTCTTTCATACTTGGGAAGTTTTCTGCCATTATTTCTGTGAACAAGTTTCTTATGTGATTTGTGTTATCTCCTGCTCTTTCATTGACTCCAATCAATCTTATGTTATTTTTTTTTGTGTCATGTAGAAGCTGTCGTATTGATTTTCCATGGTCCCTTACCATTTTGAAGAATTCTTTCTTTTCTCGATCATTAATCACAATCTTGTCTTCTTTATCTGAGATTCTTTCTTCACATTTTTTATTCTACTACCAATACTTTCAATGGAATTTTTAATGTCTTGGACATCTGTTTGAATCTGTTTCATGGATTCCATTTCTTTCCTGTGTTGGGCATTTATGGTTTCCCTCATTTTTCTAAGCTCTTCCTTTTTTTTTTTTTAATCTGTATCTGCTCTAAAGTCCCTAATCATGTCTTTCATTCTGGAAATGATTTCTGTTTTGATGTTTTCTAGAGCCACACTCATCTGCTTTGTTAATTCTGCTGTTATTGCTTCCAAGAGTTTGGGTGGGAAGTTTTCAGATTGTTCTACTTCATTACCCCCTGGTTTTGCTTTTGGCGAGGTGGTGGTATGGGGTTGCATCTTATTTGTGTGTCTTCTCATTTTCTATTTTTCTTCTTTATTTTAGTTCCTGGGTTGATGGTTATAAATTGCCTGTGGCAGGTAGCTTTTTTTGTTAGTTTTGAGAAGCTTTTGGAAGTGACTACTTCCTCAGAGATGTGTTACAGGTGTAGCTGGTTTTTGTATTGTGAGTCTGTTGCAAGATCTTGGCTCTTCAATTTATTGGGGCTGAGAAGTTGCTGTCTATTTGGTCAGCCCTTAGTTCTTTGACCATGCCTATAGTGTTATTTTTGACTCTCTGCCAATCTTAGTCTTGGCATGCAAGAAAGAACTGAGTAAAAGAATTCTGTCACCTTGGCTAAAGTAGTACAATGAGCAACAACAACAGCATCAGACACAGTTTAGAAAATAACAAACTAGTAACTATTGATCTGCCACCTTATACCTTATGAACTAGATTTGTGGTTATACGACAATATCCAAAATAAACTAGAAACTTGTATGCAGTAAATATGCCCTCAATACAGTGATTTTACTCTCAGTGGAGAAAATTCAAAAGAGATTAGGTAGAAAGGATTGAGAAATAGAAGAAGACAAAGAGATGAGAAGTAAGGTTGGAAGCCAGGGGGAAATTATGCAAACTTTGGGGTACTGGTAAAGGAAACAGAAGGGAAGGAGAGAAGGAAGAAGTAAGAACAAGGAGAGAACAAAATATAACAGCAAAAAACTAGAAAGTCATTTTCATGAAAAAGTAGAAAGAGGAAAAAAAACAAGAAAAGTAGAGCAGATAGGGAAAAAATATTAAAAAAAATAAAAAATGTCCACTTCCAGGTGTGTCTCTGCTGTCACTGGTAGACAGAGTAGACAGACCCAGGTCCTTGTTGATTAATCCAAGCAGTAGATTTTGTCAGCATAGTGAGTGTTTCCAGCTGGGTTCAATAGCAAGGCTTCACCCATTCCATTGAAGTTCAGCCTGATCACTGGCTGTGGGGTTGAAATCCAGTTTGATCAGCTGGAGACACACTGTGTATCTCCCACCGGTTTGGACTCAGTTCCCTGCCAGTTTGAACTTGGCTCCTTTCCCTCTGTCCAATTTGAGTTTGAGCTCTGCTCTGCCTTGCCCCACCTTGCCCCGCTTTGCCCCTCCTTGCCCGGGCACCAAAAGCTGCTAGCAGCTTTTCTGAGTTCTGAGCTCGGCCCCTTTCCAAAATGGCAATCAGCTAATCACCACCCTCTCTTGGCCATCTGAGATCAAATGACTCAGGTAACTCACCAGCCATTGCAGTCTTCAGTGTCCACTGCTCTGCTCCCTTTGTGTGTCTTTCCATGACTATATCTGGGGTCTCCAGTAGTCACCATGTGTCTGCAGGCTCAAACTGTATCACTTGCACTGAGAGCTGGGGCCGCGAGTTGGGGCCGTGAGCTGGGCTGTGAGCCGGGCCACGTCCAGAGGCTGTGAGCAGGGGCTGTGACTGTGACCCGGGCTGCAACCTGCTGCTGTGAGCTGGGCCATGACCCGAGACCATGAGCCCAGACCATGACCTGGGGCTGTGACCTGGGGGCTGCAAGCTGTGGCTGAGAGGTGGCCCTGTGAGCCAGGGCTGTGAGCCGGAGCTCTGGGAGAAAGCGCTGTCCGTCCATCACCTTCTTCTGGGTTGGTCTCCCCTTTTGCTTTCCCCGTGGGCTTCTAGTACCGTAATTTTTAACACCCTCATCTCTATCTCTGCCTGGGATTTTGGGGTAAGTTATTGATGTATATGTGTGCACATGGGCCTATGTAACATCTTTTGGATGTCTCAAATATAATATCTTCAAAACAAAACACCAATCCTCCCTCTGAAACCAGATTTCCTTCAAATACTTTATTTTTTCTTTTTATAAATGTCTATCCTCTTCTAGAAATATGTTACCCAGAATCTGTTACTTCCTTGACCATATTAACAGTCTCTCAATTAATTATATTGCTTCTACTTCTGGTCCTCTCCAAACTATTCTCTATCTAGCCATCAAATGAGTTTGCTAAAATACAAATCTCATCATGTCAATTTCCTGCTTAACTCTTTTTAATGACTTCTTGTTGTTATTCAAATAAATATAAATCTCAACGTGGCCCTCAGGTTCTGAGTAATTTGCCTACCTCTACATTTCCCATCTTTTTTTATTCTTTCTACATGTCTTATCCAGTGACAGTAATGGATATTTCACCTTCTAGATATAATCTGAATGTATCTGTTTATCTCCATCTCCACTGCCACTACTTCATTTCAAACCATCATTTTTTTCTTTCACCTCATGTTCATTGCATAGTGACCAGTTAGCTGGTTTTCTTGATTCTACTTCTTTTGCTTTCCTTCAGTCCATCTCCACACAGCAATCAGAGTAATCTATTAAACATAGATATGGCCATAGATCTATTCTTTTAAGTCTTCTTTCATATTACTGCATATAATATCATCTTCTTCTTTTTGGTGGTTTTTTTCTTTGCATCATTGGAGATCAAACTCAGGACCTTGCATATGAGCTAAGTAAATGCTCTATTACTGAACTACATTCTGAGCCCCTAATGTTATCTTCTTAGTGTAGCATACAAAACCCTTGATTATATGGTTTCATCTCTATTTTCAGCTATGCTCCAGACTAATTCACACTATACCATAGCTTTAACAATAATTATTATGGTAATAATACTACCAAACAGCACTAGCAGTTACCAGTTAGCTATTCTCAATACACCAGCTTTGTAACTATATTATCTCTGATTCTTTTTTTTTTATTTTTTATTTTTTACCAAGAACATGTATTGGTACATTGTATACATAATGATCATAATCAACATGGTTATTTTGTACCTGTACATGATACATCTTGGTTTTCCCCCCTCTTCCCCCCTTCCCCTCCTCTCCCTTCCATTCACCCACCCCTCCCTATCTATTTGCAATTATCTCTGATTCTTAAAACCATCTTTCTACTTAGTTAAATTTGGAAATACAGTACTGCTCTAGTTAGTTATTATAAACTACTGTTAACTATGAATTGTGGTGCTGGCTATTGGTTTGAAATAAAATATATTGTTTATTAAGTTAAGTGGTTATGCTTTAAAGTTTAGTAACATTTTATGAGGGATATGACACAGAATCCAATCAATGCATTTTTATATCCATTAAGATTATGTCTCAGTCCATTCTGGCTGCTATAACAAAGTTCCCTTGACTGTGTAATTTGCAAACAATTAAAATTTACTTCTCAGAGTTCTGTAGGCTGGGAAGCCCAATATCAAGATACCAGTTTATTCAGTGTCTAGTAAATGTTTGCTTTCTACTTCCCACATAATACCTTCTCCCTGTGTCCTCACATGGTGGAGGGACAAGGCAGCTCCCTCGCACCTCTTTGTATGGGCACTAAATCTCTCCTAAAGAGATCACCTCCTAAAGGTCTCGTCTCTTAATATTATCACACAGTTATTTAAAATTCAACATATGAATTTTGGGGGACACATTCAGATTATAACAAACAGATGGTTATATAGATTCTTTTCTATTGCTTTGTCAATGTGGAGTGCATTATCGCTATAGACAGCTGATATTAAAGAATCTGACATTTGAAGAATTAACCCTACTTGGTACTTTTGAAATACTGTTAGATTTGACTGATGAATACTTTAGTTTAGCATTTAGTTGTGATAGTAACTGCAGGGCAATACCTTTCATATTTGTGTGCACGTTCACTTATGCCTGTGTGACAACTTTATCTGTTTTGTAACAGTTCTATCGCCTTCATAAAATAAGTTGGTAAACTTACTCAATATTTTTATAATTACTTGTTTAATATCTGTCTTCTCCATTAGATTATCTCATCTGTGAAGGCATGAAACATGCTATGGACAATCCTAGCATAGCTTTTGGTACCTTATAATTAATATGTAAGTATTTGCTGAATGTTTGCATGAATTCTCATTTAAGATGGGAAGCTGAGGCTCAGAGTATTTAAGCAAGTTAGTTAAACAGTTAGTACATGGCACAGGTGGTCCTAGATAGCTAAAACTAATTTAAATGGAATTTAATGGCCCAGACTTGGGTAGGAAGATTGGGTGCATGGATTGAAAACTTGAAAGTTTGTGGTTGGAATTTAAAAACTGAAAATCAAATTTCAAAGTGGTCTTCTCTTGTCTTATTTAAAACTTATGGACTCTATTCTAACTCCAGAGTCTGTGTGACTTCTACTGCATTGCCTCTCCAGATGCCTCCAGTTCCTCATGTATGCATGGTAACTTTGTACTGTATTGCCCAAACTGGGACAATTTTGGGAACAAAACAGGCCACTGTTAATAATTATTACCAGATAACAGATGTAAGTTGGGACTGTCTTCAGCACCAGGATCTCTGTTCTTCCCATCTACATGTACATAATGTGTTATTTCTCACGCACATACCTTTGCTCATGCTCTGCTCTCTATCTGAAGTGCCGTTTATCTTCTTTTATCTAGCCCATGCTTACCAATCTTTCAAATGCTTCTTGTTCTCAGAAGCCCTGTCAGGTTCATTTTCCCTCAGAGTCAGTTAAGTCTTTTATAGTTTATGTATTTGGCACTCTGTGATTATTCCATTCTGGCGTTTATCATACTCTCCAGTAACTGTGCGTTTAATGGTTTATCCTCTGATAGGTTGTGAGCGTCCTGATGTCAGGGACCATGTCTTTTTTCCCCTGATGCCTGGCAGTGCTTGGCTCGTTGTAAGCACTTGCTAATTGTTTGTTGGATATATGAATGCATGAACAGATGAATGAATGAACGGCAAAATAAAATTGTGCTTCCCATACCAGAAAACTGCTACCTTTCGTGAAGGAAACAGGGCAGGAAAACATGTTGATGCTTTCCAGTTGATGTACATGGCTAAGATGTCTCCACTGTCAACCCTTTAGGAAACATTAGGATAGGAACAGATGGCTTCACTGTGCTGTGAGGCATGCTAAAAGGTGGTCTGAACAATACAGCTTGCACTGGTGTGCTGCACTGCCTGGAATGCTGCCATCACAGCCATTCCTTTGGGGGTAAATACTGTCTCCAGATGGCAATTCCTAAAATGTGCATATGTTATCTGAGAGGGGTAGCCTCGAAATTCTCACACTTTTGCCTACACACTTACATTTTCCCAGAATGGGATATTGTATGTGGAATCTGTGTATTTGGGTAGCTGTAAGGGAGGTCTGGTTTTTGGAGTTTTCCTCATATATGATTATTCAGCTATCTGTATGATGAATGTGTGTCTCCCCCACTACACTGTGAACTCCATAAAGGCAGAGATGCCCACTTTGGCTTACTTAGTACCCAACATAGTACTCTATATATTGATATAGTAGATATTCAGTAATATTGCTGATGAATCCTTCCTTGTTTATTGACATGTTATCAGACTCTGTTTCTATGCAGCCTCACTAGACCCAAAGGATGTTAGACCTTTGGCTCAGCCTGCCTAGTGCAGCATCAAATATGACCAGTGCAAGATTTGTATTACTGACTGGACCCTTAAACTGTTTTCTTTCCACAAGCTAGTACATCAGTAGTATGTGGGTACAGACCAAACTTTAGGGCATCTGGGTACATAAGGAGTTACAACTTTCCCACTCGGCCTTGCTGTTCTGATTTTTAAATAATGCTGATTGACTCTTGCTAATTTCTATTTTCCACTTTCATGGGATTGGATCATGCTTCTGTCCCGTCAGATTCTGGGTATGGCTCTCCATTACAACATTGGATTATAATTTCCAGCTTAAAGTGTGAGCTTCTTACTGCCAAGTACCTTATTTTATTGATTGATATACTCCTTGTGCCAATGGCAATACTTGACATAGAATAAGTGCTCAAAAAATGCTCATTGAATGAATGAATGAATGATGAAGCCCTTCAAAAGAAGGCACCCTTTCTGTGTGTGTGCATGGGGGGGTGTATCCTGGACTCTAGTAGTAGTAGCTGCCCCACCATCATTTACTGTCTGCATAGTCTGTGTCAACTTCTATGGTAGGTACTTTAAGAACTTTTTTCTAGTTGTCATGTCGATGCCTATGAAGTAGGTAGTAATATGTCTGTTTTATAGATTGCTAAACTGAGGTTTGGAGACTTTAAGACCTCATAGTTAGTGGTGGAAAATCCCATATTGTTCTGATTCCAGAGCATCCATATTTTGCATTTTATTGTATGAGAGGAACCTTCACAGGTGGCAGTAGGGTGGCAATTTGAGGGGCACAGATGGACCACGGAGGTGGTATGGGTACTAAAGACAGACTTCATTGCCTAACGTATTTGCCTAGTAACAGTTCTGTTGCCCTTTGAATGTGAAATGCTGCTACACTCAGAAGAAGCAGGCTGTCTATTTCTGAGAAACCTCCACAGCTCGGTAAGCCCTGAGGACAGAGAGGACAGAGAAGATAAGCAGGCATCCATCAGTCATGCTGGGAGGTGGCTCTGTTGTACACCACATGCTCTGTGCAGGTGAAACGGGATAATGGGAGTTAGTGTTTACACAGGACTTTAAGTGGAGGGAAGTAATTAATTTGGGATTGTTTACTTAGTTCCCCTGGAGAAAAATATCAGATTAATTCATGTGTGAAATGTAATCTCCTTCACTTTCTCTGCTCCCCCCCAATTTCCTGTTGGTCTATCTGTTCCTTTGTGTGTGTGTCTCTCTCTCATCAATAAGATTTTTTTTGTGATAGTGTGGATTGAACCCAAGTTCTTTGCATCGAGCTACACCCCCAGCCCTTTTAATTTTTTTTTGAACAGAGTCTTATAAAGTTGCAAAATTTTCCAAGCTGAATTTGAACTTATGACCCTCCTGGCTCAACCTCCAGAATGCTGGGATTATGGCTCATGTGCGACCTACTCATTCTTGCCTTTCCATCTTTGTTTATGTTGTACCTTTTGTATGGATCATCTTTCCTACTCCTTTCTAAGTTTTTACCCTTCTCATTTTCTCCTTTTTCTCTTCTTCTTTTTCCACCTTCTCTTTTTCTTCCCTTTTCTACTCCTATCCCTCCTACTGCTCTGAACAAACATAAAACACTGATGGTGATAAAACAGTAGCTTCCATTAACTGATTACTTAAAGAGTTGCTATAAATCTCCTGTACATACTAAACAGAAGTTACCAGAATGATCTGTTTTTAGAATTTTTTCTTTTACAACCTCATGCATAAGGAATCTAACAACAGTTGAAGATCTAAAACTAGCTCTCAGATGGTGCTTAAATGATTTCCAATCATCAGCAAGAAGAGATATTCTAAGAGAATTAAGGGAAAAATAAAATTTATGTAATGGAGGAGAACATATAGATAACATTTAAGTAGCATGCACAGGTGGCTACTGTATAAAAAGTGATAGGCACTGTGCAGCCTTCTTTGACCCTTATTATCTTGAGTAATCGTCACAACAACTCAAAAAGGAAGACATTATTGTTATCCTTATTTTAAAACCTGCAGAGATATGAGTTCAGAAAGGTTAAGTAACTCGCTCAAAGTCACATAGCTAAAAAATAATGGAACGGGAATTTGAACTCATGTAAATTTTATCCTGAACCCACTTTATATACTGACTGGCCCGGCACTCCTCAACATCCAGCTCTGTGCTTTATAAAGTATATATGAAGCACACCTTGTGAACACTAATTCGGTAAGTTGGTTTATAATTTGAACTCATAGCAGACTAAACTACTCAATCTACTTGTAACACTTGAGCACACACTATCACAATTTACCTTTTAATCGTTTCACATGTGTAAGCTTGGTCTTTACATGCAGACTGAAGCCTTCCTTTATATAGTCTGAGCATGTAGTAGGTACATAGGATTACATCATTTTTCTTGTGAAACAAAGGAGTCAGGACATGGTTCTGGTAGCAGAAATTCTAGGAACCAGGTGTGAAAAACAACTGGATAAGGTCTAAAACATCTAGTAAAATAAGTTTTCTGTAGATTAGCTTGGGAGTAGAGGAAAGATGAAGAAGTAAACTATGCAAGGAGGATGTCGTGGCTAATTTTTCTCTTCACTGATGGGCAACTCGATGCTGTAAATGTAGCTCTCACATATACAAGCATGTTGACTGTGTTGGCTGAATCATTCAATTAAGGACCCAAAGCAGGGTAGATAAAATGATATGATGATAATTAATATTGGCTCTCTATATGCACCACATTCTATAAGCTATAATTCAAAGAAGAGTATGTTGATTCAAACCCTGTCTTGATTTTGGCATCTGTGTGGGTGGGAGGTACCATATTTCTTTATCTGAAAGAATGGTACAAATTTAAGAATTTAAAAGTGAATGTTTTAGTATAGCCTATAGAAAAGGTAACAGTAATGGCAGCATGCATGCTCTGCCCTGGTGACCAAAGAAATCACTCCATGGCAGGGTGGAACTCAGCCTAAGACTCAGTTCTTATTATCATTGTCTCCCACGGATACTTGTCAAAGAGATATTCTGCCATGCCAGACCCTGAGGGGCTCCCACCTTGTGAACCGTGATAGACTAGTCACACAGTTCCTTGATGGAGTTCTCCTGCTCATTCAGTTAATAACCTCAATAACCTTACAAGCGAGGGTCATTTTGTTATAGGCCAATTTGTGTGATTCCAGTAGTGACTGGTGACTGATTCACACCCTTGGCCAAGTGCAATCCACATTCCAGTGCATTCAGCCTGCTCTCTCAGGGGTTTTGGTCTCCTTTCTTGATCATTTGAAGGAAAATTTGGCCACTTTCATTGCTTCTATAGCTTTGCGAGTTTCTCAGAGTGTTCCCTGTCCTCATGCCATTAGTGAAGAAAAAGACTTTTGGCAAAGTTCTTCACAGCCCCAGGTTGATTTGGCAGTTGATGGCAGCCTCAAGTCTTGATAGTAGTTGTGGCGCACCGAGAAGGGGGCACAGTCATCATGGTGGCAGGCTAACAAGCAATGGTTCAGGGTGTCTTGGAACCAAATGAAGATGGTGTGAGAAGGTGTCAAAGGACTGGCTCTAAGTAGCTGGCCAGAATGAATGTCCAGCAAGTTCTGTCCAAGCGATGTTGAAGTAGGAAACCAAGGCATGCCTCTCAGTTGAGAACATTTGTCCCTCTCATCTTTAACTTGGCTTATAGCATTTCAGATGTACTTTATCCTTACCAGAAAACACTTTATATTGTGATAACTTTAAATTTTTATTTTGCTTACATGTCTGTCAATTATGGGTGACTTCTCTAATAAGATGTAAATCCACAAAACATTGAAATGAGAGAATGATTATTTGTATTATGAAGTTACTTACATGAAAATTTCTACCTACAGTTTGTCTTGTATATATTTGTATAGGATTGTATCTATAAAATTTGCACTCAGAATTTTTTTGTGTATATTTTAAATTTGTATATAAAATATATATGCAGTGTAAATATAAACATATTTATATAATAAGTGTTTATTAAAATTTTTAATAAATGTATTAAGTGAAGGAAGCCGCAAATTAACCAATAAGCCCCCCATTGAGGTCTGGTATTTAAAAGGACTTTTATTTTATTATTTTTTTATCTTCAAATGAATTTAATGAAAATGTTACAGTTATGGGACACAGCTAAAACTATGTTTAGAAGAAAATATGTAAGTTTAGCATTTATTCAACAGAAGAAAGCTTAAAGATTTGATGATCTGTGAATCCATCACAAGAAAATAATTTTTTTTAAAGGAGAGCAATTCAACTTGAAGTATAAGAGTGGAAATGATAAAAAGTGGAAATAATTAAGTATGGTAGAAATCTTACACGAAAAATATCTTTCCTGTAATAAACCGAATAATAGATGGTAAACTTCTCTTTCACTTTAGTTACAATGTTGCTAATGTTTCCCCAATCAGCTTAATGCTGGCTTTGGAGATGAAATAAATCTATTTTATCATATTAATGAAGAATAAACTAATTCCTATTTTATTAACAAAGATTGGATTGCTTCAAATGCTTTTCCGGCAGTCATGAACGTAAGCATGGGATCTCTCTCTCTCTCTCTCTCTCCCTCCCTCCCTCCTGTGAATTGAAACCAGGACCTTTGCCCTAATCTATACCTCCAGCCTTTTTTTGAAATTTTGGGACAAAGTATCACAAAGTTGCCCAGGCTGGGCTCAAACTCTCAATCCTCCTGCCTCAGCCTCCCAGAGTGCTGGGGTTAGGTTGGTTTTTTTTTTAATTTTTTAAATTTTATTTTAACGGTACATTTTAGATGTACATAGTGATAACATTCATCATAGGGGATTTGTATCTGCACATGACATATCTTGTTGCTTCTTTTAAAAGGACTTTTAAAAGGGCCATTAGTGAAAGATTTTTTTTTTTCTTTTCCTAGTAACAGGAGCAGAACTCAGAGCTACATCCCAGCATTTTTTTAGGCAGGATCTCCCTAAGTATTTTGCAGATCAAGGAGAGACTGAAAAAATAAACCTGGGCTTTTTCCTTGGGTGACTAGCAAGTAACATTGAAGGCCCGTAATTTGATATCTTGTTTTTGACATTGGGTATGATTATTTTTTACAAATGTATGCTACCAGGCCCCTGATCAGCCACAGTTTAAAGGAGCATAGATGGCTGGAAAGCCTTATCAGGGAAGATAATTTTATATTTCTTTATGAGTCAGAAAGACTTTATTTCTTTCTGGAGTCAGTACAGCAGAGTGGTTAAGATTATTGGCTGTCAAATTCTACCTATGGTATTTATTAATTATTAGTTGTACAATCCTTGGCAAATTACTTAATCTTTTAAAGCCTCAGATTCCAGTTTGTAAAACTGAGATGTGTGAACAGTATTTACTTTAACAGAATTTCTTTTTTGGGGGACTAAGTCAAATAGTGTATGTGAAGTACTTAGTACATTAAATAGATATTAGCTATTACTAGTATTGCATACCTGCTATGTCAGCCTATTTACTAGAGGAGAACAAACGACGGTGTAAATAACTTATAACCTAAAACAGAAAGTGATTTATCATGACAGCAGGAATGATGAAATGCTTTAGTAGTTCAGAAGAGTAATGGGAGTCATTCTGGGTGAAGAAACAGAGAAGGAATCATAGAGAAAGTGACATCTAAGCTGAGCGTTGAAGGAAGGATAGAAGTAAGGCATGCAGTTGTGAGAACACTATTTCTAGAATCAGCAATAAGTGCCTACTTGGATTGAACTGTAAGTGATGACTCATTCTTTTCTTCAGCATGCTACCAGTATGCAGAGAGGAAATCCATAATGGGAACATTGTTTCCCATGAAGAACATAGAAGGGCATCCTCATTTCCTGGAGCAATAATAAAGGCACTAAGTTCAAAGTTGTACTGTATGGTCAACCTTCAATTGGATGAGGGCTCATGAACTCTCCAAGTATAGTGGAGAATTTGTATTAGGCATCTACTGTGCCTCAATATTGTGTGGTACTCTGGGGGTACAGCTCTGGAGGAAATTATGGTCACATAGGGAAATAAAGACAGAAATGCACTAAATAATACAAAATAGGATAGAATCCAATACTCGACTGTGTAGTGTAAACACTCTAATAAGAGCTCTGGAAAAAGATTAATAAATAGGCCATGGAATAATTTTGGAAAGAAGGTTTCACGGGAGGTAAAGAACTTGAGTTGAGGGGCTGGGGATTTATTTAGCTCAGTGGTCAGAGTGTCTGCCTTGCAGGCACAACAAGCACAAGGCCCCGAGTTCGATCCCCAGCACCAAAAAAAAAAAAAAAAAAAAGAAGAACTTGAGTTGAGTTTTGTATTGGTATATTGGAGAAGAGTGTAGAACATTTGAAATGGGGAAATTCATATAGCAAAACTGCAGAGGTGTTAATTGATGAATGGATGAACAAAGACATCTTTTAACACATGGGTTAAAATTTCTATAATGTTTGCATCTTCTCAGCTGAGTGATACTTGCAGAAATGCATTTGGGTCTGTTTTGTCCTAAAGCTTCACTCCGGCTGATTTACAAAATGCACATATAATTGCAGTCCTTTCTCAAACTCCTGCTCTTGCTGATGCTTTCCACTATCCAGAAACGAAGCGTGCTTGAGCTAAACGCAATGTCATGCCATTGACAGGAATAGTTCTCCCTTTCTAGACATTTTTGAGGAAATGAATAATATTGGCTCATTTCAAAAGGGAGCTTTTCAAAGTAAGCATGTTCTCTGACACTTCTCCCTTCTCCCCCTTCAGTGCGTGAACTCCACTGATTTTTAGGAAGATGCACTGGTTGTCATGGTAAAAACTACGCTAATTGGCTTCCTCTAGTTGATGTTCTGTCAAGCTCACTGCCCCACTGAGGATTTGGAATACAGCACTTAACTTTTGCTTCTTAAAGAAATGTTCCCAGCAAGTCAGCTGCCTCAGCAGAAAATGGAAGGTATTCGAAATGTCCAATCTGTTATCCAAATATTTCGCCCGTCATGGGGCCAGATATGCAGTTTCACTTTAATTTGGTATCTTCTTTCCACCGAGAGTTCTGATAGAAACTCAGCTGGAGATTTTTAACTGCGTTATGTGGATTTGGGGAATTTGTGAAGAAAGAAAGCACGTGGGCAGACGATTATTTGGGGAGACCAGAGTTCAGAGTGAGGTTGGTCTGAAGCAAATTGAAATAGTCTTCTGTTTTATTATCTTCTTGCCGTATTTACCCCATTGTTGGATGGAACTAAGTAGGGGGGAAAAAAGAATAATGGCATCAAACCTAGTAACCCCTCTACAAGGTGTGGTGGGCTCAACTTCAGACCATTTCTGATTTCTCCTCTGCTGTAGTCTGAGTGTGGTAATCCCAGAGTTGGTATTAAAATGTGGGGCCTTTGGGGAAGTGATTAAATCATGAGGTCTCCGTCTTCATGTATGGCTTAATGACTCATGAAAGGGTTGGCTGGCAGGAACTAGCATAAGAGTTTTTCCCCTTATGTACTTTCTGCCAGTGAGGACACACTGTTCATCCCCTCCAGAGGCTGTACCAGCAAGGCGCCATCTTGGGAGAGCAGACCCGTCACCAGACACTGAACCTGCCAATGCTTTGATCTTAGACTTTCCAGCCCCCAGAACTGTGACAAATCCACTTCTACTTCTTATAAATTACCCACTCCAAGGCATTTGGTTATAGCATGAAAAGACATGTTCTTATCTAGCCTTTTAAGTAAAAAATGTAGCTATCTAATGTATCTTGCCAGAGCAATTTTCTCTGTGAACTTATAGGAAAATCTAAAGTATGGTTTTTATGGTTTGGGATGATTTAACATATCACTTATACAACTTATCATTCGAAATTTCCCTTGAGGACAATTGGAGTAGATATGTCGGTATTCCTTATATGAGTATAGGTAAATATCCATCTGTTGGTTACGTTTTGTCTTAGAACTTGATAGTAATGACATACTGAGAAGTTCTGACCATCCTGTTTATCTCTGCATCTTAGTCTTCCCACTGAAAGAAAGGGGTTTAGTCTTAGTCTTACCACTGGAAGAGGCTGCTGCCCCCTACTTTGTGGGAGATCTAAGTGGTATACTATTAGGGGCTCCTGGCAGTCTTATATTTCCTGGAATAATTTCAGGGATGCCACAAACTCACTGGAAAACTCTCCATCCCATTTACCCCTTTAAATTGATTTCTCACTGTCGTTGGTCCTCTGTACTTCAGTGTGGATGGGTGTGAGAGGGAGGAAGGAAGAGAAACACTGGAAAAGATAGCGTCCAGTGGATGTTTGAAACTGGAAAATGGCTTACCTTTGGAACAATTTTGCCTCACGCTAGTAGTAGGGATGGAAATGATAATCATTGTCATTAGGAAGTGGTGCCCAATTAAGTACCTAATTGGGCATGATGTACTTACATAAATTCATAGACCTAGTCAGTATCTGCATGGAGCCTAAGACAGACACACTGTCATAGAGACTGTGTCGGTGTATGGAAATATGGTTAACTAGTGCAAAATGTGTGGCCTGTGTCAAACATAGGCTAAAGATCAGTTCATTTGTGGGTGAGGGGAATATAAGAGGCATGATACTAAAAATGTAGAGGAAAAGGAACCTGAATATTGTTTTGACTTTTTTATTTCTCACATATTTACAAATGTTTCAGCTCTTTCCTGCTTCCAGAAGTAATATCACAGAATCTTTCGATTTAAGGAAAGAACCCCAAACATTGCTCAGGCAACAAAAATCATTATTCTTGGAAACAGCAGTGGAGAGGTGAGGAATAAGTGGGGACCGACAACAAAACGTGTCTGGAATCTGGCTTTAGGAGAATCATAAACCAAAAGAGCATAAATATACGTTAAAATGTATTGAGTTACTAAGTTCCAGGTACTATGTGAAGCATCCTACATCAGTTACCTTAATTGTGATAACAACCATTACATAGTTGAAATGGAAAGAGAGACTATAAAAATGTTTCCAAAGTCACGCAGCTCTGCACATTATCCACCTCATCTACATATTGTACTAATTTTTTTTTTGAGAAAGTCCCATGTGCAGCTGAGAAGAATGTGTATTCTGATGCTGTGGGATGGAACACTCTATACATCTACTAAATTTCTATTGTTTTTTTGTTGTTGTTTTTCTTGCCATTGGGCACTCACTCTCTGTGCAAAAAGTGAATGCAGTTTGTTGAAGACTTCACTGGGCTCTGGTTAATTGATTCTTTCATAAGGAGGTTGTAAATGACTCAGTTCAGGCACATTAGCCTCTTAATTTCCACCAAGTAATCACATCTCATGATGGTTGGTGAAGATTGATTGTTTGTTTTGTTTTTTTGTGGTGCCGGGGATCGAACTCAGGCCCTTGTGCTTACAAGGCAAGCACTCTAATCACTGAGCTAAATCCCCAGCCTAGATTGAATAGGTTAATACTAGTACATCAAAGAAACTTACACGTGAATTAACTAAAATAATTTAAAGGGCCAGGAATTCTGCTGAATTCAAGCTGTTCTTATAATTCCATTATTAAATCTCTTTCTTTCCAATAATCCACCAGCTGGCCAGCCTTAATGGCTTGTTTACATAGCATTCCTTTATTTGAAAGGGAAAAATAGCTTTGCAGCATATAGGGTGGAGGTGAATTCTTCCTAGCTGTACTTCTACAGTTTGCCCCTTACATGTTTCCATAGAAACAGAACTATAGCTTGAACTAAAAATTCTTAAATTTGCTTTCCTTTTTGTGTTGTTTGCAAGTTGTGCTAACTTTACTAGAACTCAAGGAGAGATTCTTGGCTTTCCATTGTACTGGGTGTGGAGTCTCTGTGATTCAAGGAGAAAGAGGGCAGCTGGGACATTTTAATGTTGGAGTCTCATCAACCTTTGATATCAGTGAAGGGAGATACCCGAGTGTATGAATTCCTTTCCAGCCCTCTTTTCCAACAGTCTTCCCATACACTTCAGCAATCTTGCCCTAGGACTTAGGATCCTTTTGGAAGCAAGAATGTAGTTAAGAGCATGGCTCCAAATTCAGGCAAATTTGGGTTTGACTTCCGGCCCTGCTACTTCCAGTTTATGTAGGCTTAGGCAAGCACTTTAAGCACTCTGATTGTTCCACCCTCATCTGTAAAATGAAAGATAACACTGATAACTTCTTCAGAGGACTATTGTGAAGATTAAATAAGTTAATCCATCCTTAGTGCAATGCCTGAAACATTGCGAACATTCAATAAATGATAGCTGTAGAAAAGTTATTTCTCTTCCCCATGAATCCTCTCCATTTTCTGCTAATTCACTACACTGTTCAAGGCCTTTTTCTTGAACAGGACTTCATGTTGCCTGCTGTGATGTCACACTGCTTCAAAAAAGTGCTTTTCATTTTTGAGTTGGTTTACAACTGGGTTCTAGTTCTTTTATTATAAATGGGTGCTGTCTCCCAGATTAGCTAGGTTGTAATCACTCGAGGGCCCTAGTGGGCTCTTGCCTTAGCACAATGCTGAGTGCCCAGGAAATCCTAATTAAATATTTGTGAGAATAAGACTGGGCTGTGGGAATTAGTAATTTATTCAGAGACTGTTTGGATTTGACTTTTTATTAGTACATGTTTGTAGTGCATAATAATTACATTCCTTGTGGGGAGTTGGTACATGTACATAATACTTATTAAATTCTTTTTTCATCCCCCCCCCATCCATCTCTCGATCCCCTGAGTTTTTTTCTGTACATGTTTGCAGGACACAATGTTTACTTTCCTCGTGTGGCTCTGGTACATGTACATAATACATTTTTATTCCTTTTTCATCTCCATTTCTTCCCTTCCTTTCCCCCTCCCTCCTTCTTTTTATCCCCTTCCTATTTGAGAAAGATCTATCTTCTCCTTCCTATTATCTAACTTTTATTTTGCTCTTTATTTATATTTTGCATTTCTTATATGAGAGAAACCATGTGATATATAAGCTTGTATGTCTGATTTATTTCACTTTACATAATAGACTCAAGGTGTATCCATTTTCCTACAAATGATTCACATTTATCTTTATTTATGGGAGAGTAGTACTCTATTGTGTATAAATACTACCTTTTTCTTTATCAACTCATCTGATGATGGACCTACATGTTGTTTCCAAGATTTGCTATTATGAATTGTGCTGCTGTGAACATGGGTATGCATGTATCACTGTAATATGATACCTTTAACTCTTTCAGGAAAATACCAAGAAGGGGAATAGCTGGGAAAATGGAATTTCTAGTTTTACTATTTTGCAGACTTTCCATACTGATTTTCATAGTAGTTTTATGAGTTTACGTTCCCACTAGCACTGTAGAAGGGTTCCTTTGCCACACGAAGCCTTGCCAGAATTTGTTATTACTTGTTTTTTTGATGATGGCCATTCTTGTCTAGTCTTGTCTCTTTTTGATCTTTTCCTCATGTATCTGCCATTGATCTTCCTAATTATAAATCTGATTGTCTCATCCTCTTCTTAAAACCCTTCAGTGTTCCTCGTTTACCTGAGCATCAGTCTGAATTTGTTGTCATAATTACTAGGTTCTTTATGATCTGTCTCCTGCCATGATCAGTTGTACCTTTTCCTATTTTCTGCCTCATACACTATGATACTTTTGAATGACTTAAAAATCTTTCTACCTCTTGATTAACTCTTCTCCCCTACTACATTCTGATACACCTGAATAGCTGCTCAATGTCCTTGCCCTTGCAAATCACCCGACCTAGGATACTGTTTCCACTTTTCTTTGCTAATTTATGTTCATCCTTCAGAGACAGAGCACAAACAGCCTCTCTTCAAAAGCCTTGTTTAACAACTTCATATGGGGATGAGTTTCTCCTCTGTTTCATGGCAGCTGTGCATACCTTTGTTTTATCACATGACACATATTAAAATGATCTATTTACATATCTATCTTAACTGCTGTATTGAGAGATCCTTGAGGATGGGGATAAAGATACTTGAAATATTTCAAATGAGTAGTATAGAGAAGGTAAAGGTAGTGTCTGTAAGAAGCAGCTGTGGCTTGAGCTTTCTTTCTTTCCAATAAATGCCTGCTCTCTCAGTGAATTATATATTTGTGAAAAGTTGTCCATGTAATTATTTGTCAAACTCCTGACTCTATGAAATATTTGTATTTTAAGAGGATATCTATAAGTGTTTTACCTTTAGGGAGCAATAGAATTTAAGTAGTGAGGCAGACTAGCCTAGAGGCATATTTTCCTTGACCCTTATACCATAAGGTTTAGGCAACAGTCTGTTGGGCCTGTGCTTAATTAGGTCCAAGATGGAACCCAGTGCTCACTGATCACCATAGAGATCTGTTAAAATTCAGTTAATTTGTCTCTTCAGAAAACAGAGTATATTGATACTGGGTCTCTAGCTAGGAGTGTAAATGCCTTGACGGCAGAGACTATCTCCAACTTGGCTGTGGTTTTCCAGAGAATTCTATAAAATGGGAAAAACTTAGGTCTGGTGGGGTTCTTGGTTAGATCTGATTGATGAGAAGTATCTCTTGTGCTATGTCTAAGCTAGAGAGGAAGGCAGCATTTAATACAGCTCCTCCAGAATTGATTGTCCTGTGCCTCAAATCGCAGCTGTAAGGCTAAGGCTTAAATAAAAGCCAATGGAAGGGAAGTGAACTATGGCTAGAGAACAGCTTGGAGCATCAAACTTGGCTGCTTTCATCACGCTATCATTTCTCAGAAATTTCAAGTGATTCTTACTGAAAAATGAGAAAAAAATGAAGGAATCACATCTTATAGTATCCAGAGGAAAATGTGCTTTAAGTAGCAAGATACAGTCTGTCCTCACTGGAGAAATGCCAGGCTGATGGGGAAAGTTTTCTCAAACCATCTGTCGGTTATAAATTATGTCAGTCTGTGTTTAACCTCTTCTGAGGCAGAATAAAATAATCCACTAATTTAATAAATCATGGCATCACGTGCTGTGGAGGGTAAAACATTGCACTTGCCTACAAGGGGCTTAAACTTTAATAGGAGAGAAAAGAGACACAATCATGTATAAAGCAGGCAGAATATACTAAGTACTATAAGAAACCTACTAAATGTGGCGGAAACATCAATGAGAGGGAGATTACTCTTGAGTAGGGGCTGGGGACGTCTCCTTCGAGGCCTCTGAAGGTAGCAGGAAAAGGCAGGAATTGTGGCCTTCTGGGTAGAGGGACTAGAATGTCGAATCCCATATAGGTGGCAAGATTTTTGGGCAGGTCTGTACAATGGGAATAGTGTGATGTAATAGGAGTATATAGGATATGGAAGTAACAGTACATGAGGTTTTTACAGCTTGCTGTACGGCTCAGATGAAGGAGGCATTTGATGATCAGAATAAGAGATAGACATATGATTTTCTAGGCAGTAAGTTGTCAGTGTCTTGTTCAGAACTGTGCTTTAGGAGGATTACTTGGGCATCCTAGGCAGTATGGGTTAAGTGCTGAGCTATTTTCTCTAACCTCAGGGGAGGTACAAATGGATCCATAGCGTCTGCTATTCAGGATGAGATGCATTGGGTTTTGCAGACTTAGAGCTGTATTTTTCTTTTATTAGTTGCTACTAGATTGATAGCCCCGAGGTCACTGCTCAGGCCAGGAACACTAGTTTGGCTGGGAAGAGAGGGTACATTTTTCTTTTGCACTTTGAACCCCTGTGAACTTTGTGAGTTTTGGGTTAAACCTGTCCCAGCTTTTCAATGTCAGCTTGATGCTCTTTTAGTTGGGAAGTATGTACATACTCATGTATGTCTCTGTATTTTTTTTTTCTTTTTGGAGGGTGACAATTTTTATGACTCACTTTTTTTTAGCTTTCTTTTTTGAGAGGGATTCTATTTGTTTACTGTACATCGGGCACTTTGTAAGTATGATTGTGGACTCATCTTTCATATAACTTGGTTTTTCTGTTTCTTATGAAATGAAACCACTGGGGGTTGGGATAGTGATAAGGAAGACATGGAATCACATCTGAAATAACTATACTTTTATTCTCTAAGTCTTTTTTATTCACTAAGTCTGACTTAGTGTTATCAAGAGGCTTGTATTTTGGGATACACTTTTGGTAAGAGCATCTCCGGTGTCAAAGCGTGGCCCTCCCCGCCCACCTGCTTAGAATTCACCTGGAGAGGAATCTAGATGGGCTGCATCGAAGACCAGGTATCTGCCTGTTCAATAAGCTCCTTAGGTGACTCAGATGCATGTTCAGATCTGAAGACCACTCAAGTAAGAAAATATTAAAAGTTGAGAAATGGAATTTTTAATGAATAAAAGATGAAAGGTAATAGATCATGAAGTTTTTTGAAAAGAGCTTTGAAGTCCAAAAAACTTGGAATCTTGTTCTTTTTTGTTTGCATTTGGCAAGCTAGGAATTCTTGAATCAAAGAGGAGAAAATCGGGGGCTAGGGATTTAGCTCAGGGGTTAGAGTGCTTGCCTTGCAAGCGCAAGGCCCTGGGTTTGATCCCCAGCACCAAAAAAAAAAAAAAAAAAAAAAAGAGGAGAAAATTGTAGGAAAAGGACCTTTCCAATTTGGAGCCATCTTTCTCCTTTTTCCTCCCTACATGACTGTGATCCATTCCTCAAGGCCCATCTCCTCCCATGTGTGCCATGACCTCTCTAGTTGGTGAAGGTTTTTTTTTTTTTGTTTTCAGAGCAGCCTTCACTTCCCGATTGTCCCTTTCCTTTGCCATTGATCCTTGGGGCCTCTTTGGTTATCTGCTTGCCCGGGATAGTAACTTCACCCTTGGATTGGACTTACCTGGTTGATGCCTGTTGATTTATCTCTCCAACTAGTCTCTACGTTCCTTGGGGACAATCCTATAGCATCTTGCACCATGTTAGTCACCCAGTAGGAACATAATAAGTGCTTGCAGACTGTATGAAGGGATTTCAGAGGGCATGATGTAGTTCTGTTTGGCAACCAGAAATACCAAAGCTTATGTTAAGGGATAAAGGGTAAGGCAAACCTAAAACACATGCTTGTATTCACTAAAACAGTCAAGTACTTAAAATGAAGTGGATAGCATTCCCTTTCTTTCCAATAGCTTTTAGAGAATTGCAGCGAGCCAAAATTCTTTATTTTCATTTATGTGAAACAAACCCATTTCCATAACTCACCTTTCATTTTCAGTACTTTCAATTCCAGCTATGACTCAGGCTTTATTTCTGGCAGCATGTCGCCTTTTAACTGGGAAGTGAAAAGAACTTGGAACAATGACTTTCAAACTTCTCTAGTGCTATAATAGTCCCTCTTAAGTGCTGAAGGATAGTCCTGCGTGCATTTGCTGATTACATCATCCATTTTACCGGCCCTGTCATGAGATCCTTTTCTTCTCTTTGGTATTTGATAGCTGAGTCTGTTCGATTTTATTTGTGAAAATGCATCTTACCCATTCACCCCTTCCCCCTCCTTCTTCCTTTGAAGCCATAGCCTTCCCGATTTTAAGAGTGTGGGGGACTGGGGGTAGGTGGGAACTGATGCCTGCCTGGGCATTTTAAGCACCAGCAGCAACATTATTTCTATATTTTTTGTTCTGCCACTGAAAATGCTTCAGCCCACACATAACTAGTTCTTATTCTCTTCCAGTTCCCTCGCCCACAGCATCTTCCTGTTCCCTCAGATGCCTGCCCCCCTTCTCAGCGGCCACTTTCGTTCACAGTTCCAGAATGGTTTCATTCATCACTGCCACAGTCCTTATCGATGGTAAACTCTCGTTTTATCTGTGGCCACCAGTAAATGAGTTTACATTTAATATTTTAAAGAGTTTTCTTTGTTTCTGACATTTCTCCACCCACTGATACTTGCACTTATGTGTCTTGCTGTCACTAGTTTTTTCTACAAGTTGGTTGGCAGGAACCAATCTCCCCTGGAAAATGTGAGAGAATCATCTCGTCACTTGGGAAATCTGTATAATCTTCATCTGACATTGCTTACAAGTGCTCACTTTCTTCTTTGGGCGAGAAAGACAGATGTAAGAAGAAAAAACAGTTTCAAAATCTGGCAGAGGCTAGTGAAAGTTTCAAGTGGTTAGGTTGGACACTGGAACATTTTGGATTTGAGTTTTTGCCCTGCTTTCAGTTCTGCACAAATTTCTTAGTCTACCTGTGTCCTCTCCTGTGCTATGGGAGCAATATTAATTTCTAAACTTGGGTGAGGCAGAGGTAATAAATACCATATTTTGAAAGTATGGAATATCAATAATAATGATCTTGCTTGCTGAAAGCTTACTCTATTCAAGGGCAGTGACGTCTCTTTCTAAATACAACACTGAATAACTTCGATCTCAGAAGTATTTAGTATCTTGCTCAAGACTGTGTACTTTGTAAAGATTAAGATAAGAATTTGAACATAAATCTGTCTGCTTCCAGACTTTACACTCTTATGATGACTTTGTTAAACCAGATCGAAGTGGGACTGATCACAAATGGGTGTTCATTAGTGATTTGTGTCTCCTTTTGCCTTCTTCCTTTCCGGATATCCACTGACAAACTGTGTGTGACTAAAAGTGTCTGGTTTTGATCCGCTCAGCCATCTACCTGTGCATGCCTTTTGGCCGTATCCGTAAAATTGAGATGATAAGAGATGATAACAGACTCTATCCTATAAATTTGTTGAGGCTTAATGAGTTAACATTTATAAAGTACATTTATTTAACACATTATAAGGCCTCACTGATTGTTAGCTATTGCCATCCACAGCCCTAGCATTGTTTCCCTACAGTGCTTCTTCCCAGCCAGACTTGTCTGTCCTGTCTGTTCTTCCTGGTCAGACCTGTTCTATTACGTTCCTTATTAAAATCATAAAAAAAGACCCCTGCCTTACTCCACATTTTCTTTTCTGAGGGAATCTGCTCTGTAACTTCCAAGATAACTGATCCTTCCAAGATAAATTAACTCTGTGTATTATCAGTGTAGAATTCACTTTTGATTAGAGTTTCTGATAACACCATTCTTTAATCCCTAAAGTGAAATCATTTATTGCAAATTTTAAGTCATGTTGCTCTGAATATGAAGGGAATGAGGAGTGGGGTGGGTTGTGGTGTGTTAGCTCTACAGCATATTTTCTCTAAATAAAGCAGCGCCACTTTTATCTCTTTGGTGCATGTATTTAGTTTCCTGGTAACATTTTTGATGGAATTATTATAATAGCAAACATGTACTTAGTTTTTACTTTTTGCCAGTCATTATTCTCAACATGTAACATTATCTAATTCAATCCTCAAAACAACACGTGAGGGAGAGCTTATCATCCTCATTTTACAACAGTTAAAGCATAGAGAGGATGAAGTCAGTTGTTTGAGGGTACGCAGCTAGTAAGAGGTAGAACTGGGGTTTGAGCTCAGCCTGTACTCTGAAGTATTTCACCACACTGACTGTACTTAAAGAAAATGTTGTCCTAAAATTCCTGTAAATTTCAAAACCACTGACCTTTAATATTGAAAATTTTGGATAAAGGGCCTGGGGATTTAGCTCAGTGGTTAGAGTGCTTGCCTGGCAAGCACAAGGCCCTGAGTTCGATCCCCGGCATCCAAAAACAAAACAAAACAAAAAAGAAAATTTTGGATACTGATTTATGTAAGGATGTTGGGTGATGTCAGAAAAGTGTTGGCCTGAGATTGTACTTTTTATTGTTTAAGGTTTTAACTTTTTAAAAATTGTTTCAGTGCTTCATTTACTCCTCAGTAACAAAACCTACACTTTGAAAACACTGCCTTGCCATCAGGTGGTAGAAGAGAGTTACAAGGCATGTGATTCATAATATTTGGGGCAGAAATAAAAATGTGAACATATGTATTTTTTTCAAAATTATTCTCTTTATTAACAGAGGAAACCCTTGAATAACACGAACCTCAAAATTTTAAGAACTTCATATGGAACAAAATAAAAATATCTGATATATAATCTGTAAAAACCATGTTGCACAAAATGGTTGAAAGAAATAAGATTTCTTTTTTTCTTTTCCATCAGTTTATATGTATATTTTTTTGTGCTAGGGCCATGCTGTTCTTATTATTGTAGCTTTGTAGTATAATATGACATGGGGTATTGCAATGCTTCTTGCTTTGCTCTTTTTGCTTAGAATTGCTTTGGCTATTTGGGGTCTTTTCTGGTTCCACATAAATTTAAGGATTTTTTTCTAGTTCTGTGAGGAATATTGTTGGTATTTTGATCAGAATTGTATTAAATCCATATATCATTTTTAGTAATATGGCCATTTTGACAATACTGATTCCTATCCAGGAACAAGGAATATCTTTCCATTTTCTAATGTCCTTTGAATCTCTTTCTTCAGAGTATAGTTTTTGTTATAGGAGTCTTTTATCTCCATGTACCTTTAGCCATCTGATCTTTGATAAAGAAGCTAAACACACATGCTGGAGAAACAGCCTTTTAAACAAATGGTGCTGGGAAAAGTGGTTATTCACGGGTTGGGGAGAAGAAGACCCATATCTCTCATCCTGTACTATAAAATCAAATAAAGTAGATCAAAGACTTAGATATAAAAACAGAAACACTAAATCTGCTGGAAGATAATTAGGTAAAACAATCGAGGATATAAGAATAGGCAGAGACTTCCTGAATAGAAACCCAGTTGCATAAGAAATAATTCCAGGCATCAACAAAGCGCATTATATTTTATTGGGAAGTTTCTGCATAGCAAAGGAAACAAGCAACAGATTGAAGAGACAACCTACAGAATGGGAAAATTTTTTGTTAGCTAACCCTCTGATAGAGGACTAATATTTAGAATATATGAAGAACTCAAAAAATTTAGACCCCAAAAAACAAAAGACCAAATAAAAACAGGCAATTAAAATGAATAGACACTTCTCAGAAGAAGTACAAATGGCCAATACATGAAAGAGGTTCAGCATCTTTTGGCATTAGAGAACTGCAGATCAAGAAAACACTGAGATTCTATCTTACTCCAGTAAGAATGGCCCTCGCAAAGGACTCAAAACAACAAATGCTGGGGAAAATTTGAGAAAAATGGAACCCTTCTACATTGTTGGTGGGAATGTAAACTAGTATAAGTACTATGGAATTCACTATAGAGACTCCTCGAAACAATAAAAACAGAAATTCCATTTGACCCAGCTCTTACCCTTCTAGATGTCTTCCCAAAAGAGTTAAAGACATCTTATTACAGTGATATATGCATACCCATGTTTATAGCAGCATGACTCATAATAGATAAATTAAGGAAGTGGCCTATATGCCCACCAACAGATGAATGGATAAAGAAAATGTGGCATATGAATGCAGTGGAGTACTACTTAACCATAAAAAAGAATAAATTTGAGTCCTTCATAAAAGATGGATGAATTTTGAGAATATAATGTTAAGTTAAATAAATCAGATGGAAAAGGTTAAATATTGAATACTTTCTCTTATATGAGAAGTCCAAAATATTAGTAATTTGCAGAAAAATAAAGGTAGGGTAGTCTTTATTTACTCTCCTTCTGAAGAAAGGGAGAGAGGGGAGGGAAAGGATGAAGAGGGGATTTAAAATGATCAGGAATATATATATATATATATATATATATATATATATATATATATATCCCCAAACTAGCATAATTGTCATGTATCAAAAACATATGCTAATAAACTAAAAAAGAAAGGTCATTTCACCTATGAGAGACATATGGAACTGTCTTCAAATATTTGAGAATCAAATGACTATCATGAAGTAAAACTAGGCTTGCTCTCTTTGCACTGAAGGGCTGAGCTAGAGCCAATATATAACACTTATAAAGGAAGCAAATGTTGGCTTGTTATAAAGGGAGGATTTTCATGAGGAGTTTCATGAAGCAAAATTCCTTTCACATGTTTTACTATGACTATGCTACACTTGCAGAAATAAGATTTTGTATAGAGTCTTCATCGATATCTTTTCTGACTTATTGATGGTGTTCTTTTAAATCTTTAAAGTTACTTTTAGAAGAAAGTGGTCTCTTCTGAACACACCATTTGTTTTTTTTTTTTTTTTTTTTTTTTTTTTTTGTGGTGCCGGGGATCGAACTCAGGCCCTTGTGCTTGCAAGGCAAGCACTCTAATCACTGAGCTAAATCTCCAGCCCCTGAACACACCATTTGTTAAGGGCTTATTATCATTATTGTTTCAGGCCTGTTTGGTTTGAGCCTTTAATCCCTACTCCTCAGAAAACCTCTGACTGTCCACCATTGTTATTTCTGTGGTAAGTGACTAAATGTTCTCCTTTCAGATAGTTTTCTTTATATGTTCTGCTCTGCCCTCAGATTTAACCTGGAAAACCCAAGAAGCTTAATCTTTCGACCTGTCAGAACACTAAAATCCCACATTCCCCCATCAGGAAATAGAAAGCATCTGTCTTATTCGCTTCAATAGTTAAAGAAGCTTTCTGGTGTCCTAGCATTTTCCCTGAGCAATTACTCTGAAATGGAGACAGGATTATAAAGTGACAGAATGCTGTAAAACAGGAAATGCAACAGAATTTGAACTTTTAAAAATCACAGAGTGGACCATGGTTTAGTCTGTAATCACTTCTGAAGAGGTTCCTATTTTGCCCCTTTAGATTCAGGAAAAAGGTTTTATTACTGTCCTGGGAAGAACAGTTTTGTCAAATGAAGAACTCTTGTTTCCATGAGGAGAACAAACTCTAGTAAGTGGTCTTGAAATATGTTCTGTAAAATAGTACTGACATGCAGTTGAGGTTCAAGGTGCTATTTCACATGTTGTCTCTCCTAGTATTGTCAAATATTCACTCAATTTAAAATCTGTCAAATTTCAGTATCTGTGACAGATAGAAGAACATCTTTGATGAAATGCTTTGGAAGAGATGATACCTAGTGTGTCAGACTGGAAGCTAGTGAGATTTTAAACAATTTAAGAAATCACTCTTGGAAGTATACAATAGTTTATTGGTTGAAGAGTCTTTAATATACTGCAGATTATATTTTATTAGGAGCCAAGCCAGTTCCTGCCTCACACTACTGTTATAGCTCATAAGCATGGCAAAATATGTCCCTCCAGACTCATGTTAGGAAGAAGAGATGTGTCATTATTTTTTGACTAATCATATTAATGAGGCATGGATAATAAAGAGAAATGAATCTCCCGAAGCATACTCCATTTTACTGAGAGTTCAACATGAGTATAAACCTTTATCAGAACAACTAAGCAAAAATCAATGTTTTCCTATTTGGAGTTCATATCTTTTGTTTCCCTGCTTATGACCATCTCATCTGGGAGCTAGAGGTGCCAAGAACAGATCATGGAAGAAGCTTGGAGCCCAGCTAATGTCTGATCATCTCAGCCTCTTCTGGATACATGAGACATAACTGGGGAATCCACAGAGAGCTGGGATTACCTGTGGAGATACCTGTATTAAGGGAAACACCTGTATATTTAATCACTAGTTGCAAACTGAGGATTGAAAATAGAGGAGGTATAGTTCTAACAGCTAGTAGAAGCGGTATTCCATTTTTTAAAATTTTATTTTAATGGCACATTTTAGATGTACATAGTGATAACATTCATCATAGGGGGTTTGTACCTGTACATGATATATCTTGTTGCTTCTTTTTTCCCATTCCCCTCCCCTCCTTTCACCCCTGCCTCCTTCCTTATTTACAAAACCTTCGTTTCCATTTTTTTCCTCTCATTTCTTATTTCTCTTGTCCCTCTGTTCCTTTCCCACTCCATCGTTCCCTTTCCCATTTGGACATTTTCTTCCCTTTCCCAATATAATACATTTTAGACTTTATTTACACTTTCAGTTTCTCACATCGGAGAAACAATGTGGTATTTAAACGTGTGTGCAATTTATTTCACTTAACAGTATGGTCTCAAGATACATCCATTTACCTAGGAATATCTCAAGCTTATCATTCTTTATGGCAGAGTAGTACTCCGTTGTATAAAAAAAGCACATTTTCTTTATCCATTCCACTGTCGATGGGCATTTGGGCTGTTTCCAAGATTTAGCTATTACAAACTGTGCTGCTATAAACACGGGTGTGCATATATCCCTGTGGTATGATACTTTTAATTCTTTTGGGAAGATACAAAGAAGTGGAATAGCTGGGTCAAATGGAATCTCTAGTCCTAGTTCCCTGAGGAATCTCCACACTGATTTCCATAGCGGTTGCCCCAGTCTACATTCCTACCAACAGTGGAGAAGAGTTCCTTTTTCTCCACAGCCCCTCTAGCATTTGTTATTGGCTGATTTGTTGGTAATAGCCATTCTTTTAGGAGTGGGATGGAATCTCAGGGTTGTTTTAATTTGCATCTCTCAAATGACCAGTGATGTTGAACATTTTTTCTTGTATCTATCTGCTGTTTCTACTTCTTCATCTGAGAAGTGTCTATTCATTTCAGTTGCCCACTTTTGGATTTGATCTTTCAATTTGGGGGGTCTGATTTTTTTTTTTGAGTTCTTTATATATTCGAGATGTTAGTCCTTTGTCAGAGGAATAGCTGGCAAAAATTTTTTCCCACTCTGTGGGTTGTCTCTTCACTCTGTTGGTAGTTTCTTTTGCTGTGCAAAAGCTTTTTAATAAGATCAGGTCCCAGTTGTTGATTCTTTGTGCTATTTCCTGGGCAACTGGGGATTTGTTCATAAAGTCCTTGCCTACACCTATGTCTTCAAGAGTTTGACCTATTCTATCTTCCAATAGATTTAGTGTTTCTGTTTTAATATTTAGATCTTTGATACACTTTGATTTTAGCTTAGTACATGGGGAAAGATATGGGTCTAGTTTTAACCTTCAGCATGTGGAGAGCCAGTTTTTCCAGCACCATTTATTAAAGAGGCTATCTTTCTTCCAGTGAGGTTGTTTGGCCCCTTTCTCAAACATAAGGTGACTGAAAGTGTTTGGACCTGTTTCTTCATCTTCTAATTTGGTCCATTGGTCCTGGGGTCTGTTTTTGTGCCAGTACCATGCTGTTTTAATTACGGTAGTTTCGTAATATAGTTTTAGGTCAGGGATTGTGATGGCCCTTGCTTTGCTTTTGTTGCCCAGAACTGCTTTTGCTATTCTAGGTTTCTTTTGGTTCCAAATGCATTTTAGGATTGTCTTCTCTAATTCTGTGAGTTATGCTATTGGTAATTTAATTGGGCTTGTATTAACTCTGTATAGCAGTTTTGGGAGTATGGCCATTTTCACTATATTGGTTCTTCCTATCCAGGAACAAGGGCTATCTTTCCATTTTCTGATATCTTCAATCTCCTTTTTCAAAGTATTATAGTTTTCATTGTATAGATTTTTTACTTCCTTCGTCAGATTGATTCCTAGGTACTTCATTTTTTGGATGCTATTGTGAAAGGTGTTGTTTCCCTAATTTCTCTCTTGGTGAGTCTGTTGCTCGTGTACAGGAATGCTATTGATTTCTGAGTGTTGACTTTGTATCCAGCTACGCTGCTGAATTTAGTTATTAAATCTAGAAGTCTTTTGGTGGAGTTTTTGGGTTCTTTTATATAGTGTATCATGTCATCTGCAAATAATGATAATTTAACTTCTTCTTTTCCTATCCTTATTCCTTTTCTTTCTTTCTTTTGTCTAATGCTCTGGCTAATGTTTCCAGAACTATATTGAATAAGAGTGGTAAGAGTGGACAACCTTGTCTTGTTCCACATTTTAGAGTGAAAACTTTTAGTTTTTGACCATTTAGTATGATGTTGGCTGTTGGTTGGTCATAGATGGCTTTTATCAGATTGAGATAAAGACCGTCTATTCCAATTTTCTGCAATACTTTTATCATGAATGGGTGTTGGACCTTGTCAAATGCCTTTTCTGCATCTATTGAGATGATCACTCTTCCATTTTTTACATGAGTCAGTTGAGAGAGGTCAGCTGCTTCTGAATTGCTTTTGCTTTTTTTCTACACCTGTGATAAGGAAACCATTAAGCTGAATACTGGAGTGCAGGAAAAAAGAAAGCATGAAGGGTTCTTGTGAGTGGGATTTTGGGGCTTACTTATAAAATCTGTTTTCTCTCTTGTTTGGATGAGATTTTTTCTAAAGCATTGGCGTAAGAATGTATTAAAACTATGTCTTCAGACCCAGTTTGGTGAGTGCTCACCTGTATCTACATGTGGGAGGTAGATCATATATGTTATCCTGATTATAACAATGAGGAATCTGAAATTCAGAGAGCTTAGGTAAATTTTCCGAGGCCACACAACAAGGAAATAGGACAACCGGGTCTGAAACCAAAATCTTTTGCCCTCGCTCTGTCATCTTTATCACCTAAGGATCAGTTAACGCTTGGGACTCTACTTTGTTGTCAGCAACTACCTTACTGCTGGGGTATTGATTCCAAACTATCTTCCACACTCAAGTCCTCTAGTACAGACTGTGCATTGAGTGATGTTTGCCCCTTCGCTGAGGAGTCAAGACTGTTGTAGTTGGTAACATTATAGTCTCGTAGGAGGAACAGGATATGCATATATGTGTTAAGATTTTTTTTAAATGACTGACTGCTCTGTCAGTGCAAGAGCAAATTCCCACAGAAGGCTGACAATTTCTCTGTAGGAGGGCAAGTTCTGTTTTCTAAAGGTTTAACAGCATGAAGATAAACACCATTTCAGGGATATCGTAAACAAAAATTAAGGCGATTTCACTAGGAAGTCATGGCCTGTTGCAGGAAATAACATGAGCGTACCCAGAATTTCTGCAGTCCTAGGGAATGTCCTGCATTTTTGTACAATGTGTGATACATTGCAATTCCGGATTTTTATGGACATAGTAGAAATGTTCCTAAGAAGTTTAAAAGTGAACATCAATTTCTTGTTGATAATTGAATTATTTTAGATTTTGCTTGTGAGTCTGTTATAAAAGTTCTGTTATTGATCTTTTTAAAATAAAGCTGAGTTTTGATAAGTTTGGTTTATATCTACTAAACAGCTTAAAATAGAACAGATCAACACACACCAAGCATATAGCTCCTCAATGTATTGTACTTGAGTCTGAACTTTATTTCAGACTATAATCGCAAGTGCCAAGAAACTGGAGGAAAAAGGACAAAGTTCTGGTAGAGGTGATCTTCGCTCAGTGATGTAAGCAGTACAGTTTGTCTGTTTTCCCTTAATGAGAAATGGCAGGTGAAGTAGCTCTTGGTGTGTTCTGGAGTTCTCAGAAATACCATGGGGATTCTGACTGTAATTCAATTAGGTCAGGCCCATGAAGCATTTTGTGTTGAAAAATATAGTGTAGAGGGTCTGAGTAGGATATGCTGGGTGAAGGTTTGTGTTTCAGATCTGGTTTGTATGAGAAATTCCTGGGTGTAATACTTTAGCAAAACTGTAGGAAAGTCACCCCTTCTTTGCTGGAGTCATACATTTACTAGTTCCCTTTGGTAATTGTGGACCGAGCCCTTACTTGGCAGCCTTAATAGTAATTGTAGGAAATTCAGGTTTTTATTTTGGTTCCCATGGCTATATTAAATATGAATGCACTGCTGCAACAAAAGAAAAACAACTAAATTCAATTAAATGTGTTGTATTTTAGCTAATTATGTAACAAGAAAAATGAATAACTAGTAAAACGTTCAGGATGCAGAACTGTGTGATGATATTTAACCCTTATAGTTTCAAGCATTTTGCAGACATTAATTTCCATGGAAAGAAAAAGTAAATATTTTGACAGCTAGGTAGTCTTGGACAAAGTATAACCCAGGAATCTAGATGTAGGTTTCAAAAATCTCTTTGGGATTTTGGGTACGTATCATAATTCATCAGCATCACCTAATGTGTTTAACAAAGAATGATGAACAATCAGTAAATTACCTGGTGAAAATTAACCATTTCTTTTCTTTCAATTTTTCTTTTTTTAGTAGTACGTGTTTGCAGTGCAATTCCCCTTTTCCGTGGGGAATTGGCACACATATACATACATACGTGTATATATATATATATATATATATATATATATATATATATATAAAACACATCTTATTTCTTTTTTCATCCCCTTCCCCTCGCCTTTTCCCTCCTCCATCCATCTCTTAGTCCTCTTCCCTTTTGCAAAAGATCTATTTCCCTATTTCCTATTACCTATCTTTTATTTTGCTCTTTGTTTATATTTTGGATTTCTCATATAAGAGAACCCATCAATATTTAATCTTGCATTTATTTCGCTTAACATTATTGTCTCGAGGTCCATACTCTTAAGTGAAATAAATCAGACACACATGTTTAACTACTGCATTGTTTCTCTGGTGTGAGAAACTGAAGTGTAAATAAGGACTAAAGTGTATTATATTGGGAAAGGGAAGAAAATGTCCAAATGGGAAAGGGAACAAGGGAGGGGGAACAGAGCAGAGGGACAAGAGAAATAAGAAATGGAAGGAAAAAATGGAAACAAAGCTTTTGTAAGTGGGGAGGGAGGAGGGGGTGAGGGGAGGGGAGGGGAATGGGAAAGAAACAATCAACAAGATATGTCATGTATGGGTACAAATCCCCTATGATGAATGTTATCACTATGTACATCTAAAATATACCATTCAAATAAAAAAAATAAATTATTGTCTCAAGGTACCTCCATTTTCCTACAAATAATTCAGGTTTATCCTTTATGGCAAGTAGTACTCTGTTGTGTGTAAATACCACATTTTCTTTATGCATTCGTCTGGTGATGGACATATAAGTTGTTTCTAAGTTTAGCTATTATGAACTGTGCTTCTATAAAATGAGTCTGCATATATCACTGTAATATAATGTCTTTAACTTTTCTCAGAAAATACCTAAATAGGGAATCACTGGGTTGAATGTAATTTATATTTTTAGGTTTTTGAGGAACCTCTATACAGATTTCCATAATACTTGTACTAATTTACATTCCCACCAACAATACAGAAGGGTCGTCCCCCACCCCCCTGTCTCTCCAGGATTTGTTATTATTTGATTTCTTGATGACAGCCATTTTTTCTGGAGTAAGATGGAATCTCAGTGTTGTTTTAATTTGCATTTCTCTAACAGCCCGCAATGTTGAACATTTTTTGTGTATTTATTGACCATTTGTACTTTTTCTGTGAAGTGTCTATTCGTTAACTTATCCATTTTCTCATTAGGTCTTTCATTCTGAGGGGTCTACTCTTTTGAGTTTTTAAAATATATTCTAGGTGTTAGTCATCTGTTCAAAGAATAGCTGGCAAAATTCATTTGCATCCTGTATGTTGTATCTTCACTCTCTTGGTTGTTTTCTTTGATGTGAAGAAGCTTTTAAATTTGGTATGATACTATTTGTTGAGTCTTGATTTTTTTGGATGGGGGAGTGCTGCGGATTGAACTCAGGGCCTTGCGCTTGCTAGGCAAGTGCTCTACCACTGAGCTAAATCCCCAACCCCAGTTCTTGATATTATTTCTTGTGTAATTGCGGTTCTCTTTAGACAGTACTTACCCATGCCTGTGTTTGTAAGAGTTTTGCCTATTTTATCTTCCATCAGATTGTTTCTATTTTAATATTTATGTCTTTTGTACAAAATTTAAATACTTAGCAATTAGCCTAACCAAGGAAGTGAAAGACTTCTGGAAAAAAATGAAATACTTTGAAAAAGGAGATTGAATCGGACATTAGAAATGAAATTATTTTTATTTTTTTGTAAAAAAAATGGAAAGATATCCTCTATTTCTAGATCAGCAGAACCAATATTGTCAAAATGGCCCGACTTCTAAAGTTGGTATTCTATACCAGTCAGAATGCTATACCAGTCAAAATACCAACAGCATTTAATGCTATACCAGTCAAAATACTAACAGCATTTCTCACAGATCTAGAGAAAACAATCCTAAAATTAATATTGAAACAGAAGAGACTCAGAATAGCAAAAGCAATCCTGGGAAACGAGAGCAAAGCAAGTGGCATCAAATCCTGGACTTCAAGTTATATTACAAAGCTACAGTGAAAAAAACAGTATGGTATTGGCAAAATAAGGAACCTGTGGATCAATGGAACAGAATAGAGGATGCAGAAACAACCCCAGACACATTCAGCTATCTGATTTTTAACGAAGAGGCCAAAAATATATGCTGGAGGAAAGATCGCCTCTTTAGCAAATGGTGCTGGGAAAACTGGCTGTCCATATGCAGAAGGTTGAATCTAGATTCATATCTCCCAACATGTACTAAACCATTTGTTTCAAGGGAGGTAAAAGTTCATCATTCTTCAAAGCAATCTACTCAGTAGGAAACAAAAGCATACTTGAATTTATTCAAATATGTTAGTTGTTTATGAGAACCAGGCATCTAGCAAATGATAGTCTGTGAGCCAATTCTGGGCACAACCTGATTTTGTGAATGAAGTTTTATTGAAAAACAGCCATAGCCATCCACTTATATATTGGTTATAGCTACTTGCATACTACAGTGATGGAGTCAAGTAGTTGTGAGAAAAGAGGTAGCCTGCAAAGCCTAAAATATTTACTTACTATCAGGTTCTTTATAGAAAAACTTTACTGATACTTGCTTTATAGTCTTTCATAGATAGGTCCACGATGAGACAGCATTCATTTGGTGATCCTTGTAATAAAAGAATGCATTACTTCTTACAGTAAGAAGTAATATGTCTTCACAGTCATAATCCCTAACTTTTATTGAGGGTTTATTCTCTTCCAGATATTTTTCTGAATTGCCTATATGAAGCCCATATGCTTTCAGGAATTGGTACTGTCAGCCATCTAATTTTATAGATGAGAAAATTGAGGTTTAGACTACCTCAATACATTCATAAGAGGTGCTAAAAGATTGAATGAATGTTCAAAGTCATGCAGTTAGGGCAGAACCAAAATTCAAACATAGACTTCTTTTTTATTGTAATATACACATAACATAATATTGTTTTCATAAATATGCAACTGTGGCATTACATATATTTATATTATTGTGTTACCATCACCACTGTCTACCCTAGACTTTTATATCATTCCCAACAAAAACTCTCATTACACAATAACTCCTCTTTTCCTTAGCCAATCTTTGATAGCCTTTACTGTACTTTGCATCTCTATCAGTCTGTCCATACTGGATACCTGTACAAGTAGGGCATGGCATTGTCTCTCTGTGTCTCAGTTATTTCAGTAGCATAATGTCTTTAAGATCTATACATGGTATAGTGTGTGTTAAAATGTTATTACTTTTTATGGATGAATATTCCATTGCATTTTTCACAGGTCATTTATTCATTTCTCTGTCAATGGACACTTAGGTCGTGTCCAAATTTGGCCACTGTGAACATTTCTGTACAAATATCTGTCAAAATGCCTGCTTTCACTTATCTTGGTTATATACCTAGGAGTGGATTTGTGGGATCATATGGTAATTCTGTATTCAACCTTTTGAGAAAAATCTTTTCACAGTGGTTATGCCATTTTACCTTTCTACTAGCAATGCGTGGGAGTTAAATCCGTACTTATTTTCAGTTGTTATACCCATGGCAGGGGGTGGGTAAAGTAGCGTCTCACTGTGGTTGGACCTAGTTCCATGTGCTATAGACAGTTTTTAATACGTGCTCTGGTGAAATGTCTATTAAGTTCTTTATTCATTTTTGTATCAGTTTTTGTTGTTGCTGGTGAATTTTAGTTTTCTATATTCTGGGTGTTAATGCCTTATCAAATATATGACATAAATATGTCTTATTCAGTAAATTTTCATTCTGTTCATAGTGTGTGTTCATGGACAAATGTTTTAAATTTACATATTTTTCTTTCCTTTCTTGTGCCCTTGGTGTCAGATCCATGAAGTTGCTGCCAAATTCAATATCATGAAGATTTCCCCAGTGTTTTCTTTTTACAGTTTTAGCTCTTAAGTTTATAGTTTAAACTCTGAAATTTAGATTTCTGATGCATTTTGACTTAATTTTGGATATCATATAACGTCCAATTTAATTTTTTTGCATGTAGGTATCCAGTGTTCCTGTTGTTTGTTGAAAAGACTAACTTTTCCCTATTTATGGGTCTTCACACCCTTGCTAAAAACTAATTGGCCATAAATATGATGGTTTATTTCTGGTCTTTATAGTCCCTTGGTTTATATTTCTGTTCTGATGCCATTCATAATGTTTTAATTACTTTAGCTTAGTAGAAAGTTTACTAGTCAGGAACTGTGAGTCTTCCATCTTTGTTCTTTTTCAAGATTTTCTTGGTTATTAAGGCCCCCTTGAAATTTTATGTGAATTTGAAGATCAACTTTTCCATTTCTACAAAAAGTATTCTTCGTATTTTCATAGTGATTGCACGAAATCTGTAGATTACTTTGGATAGTATTTTAAACTTAACAATAAGTCTTCTTATCTATGAACACATATGTTTTTCTTTTTATTTACATGTTCATTAATTTCCTTCAGAAAATTTTGTAGATGTTTTTGTTTAAGAATTTCATCTATTTGATTAAATTTATTCTTGAGTATTTAATTCTTCTGGTTGTTTTTGTGAGTAAATGTACTTTACACATTTTTTATTGTTCATTGCTGGTGTATAGGGATGGCATTGATTTTTGAATGTTGCTATTGTAGCATGTAACTATATTAAATTTGTTTATTAGCTCTAATAGCTTTCTTGGGGATTCTTTGAGATTTTCCGGGTATTGAATAATGTCATCTGGTAATAGAGTTTTACCTCTAGCTAACTTTGGATACTTTCATGTCTTTTTCTTGTCTAATCATTATAGAGAGAAACATGAAGACTGTTTTGAATAGCAGTGGTAAAAGCAGGCATCCTTATTTTGTTCTTGATTTTAGGGAGGTTTCCAGCTTCTTACCACTGAGTATGATGTTAACTGTGGTTCATAATATCCTGTATGATATTGAGGAATTTGGATATTTAGATTCCTGTCTCTCATAAAATTTCTGCGATTATTTCTTCAAATTGTCATATTTCTCATTTCTTTCTTTCATTTTAGGATTTTCACAATACATATGCACATTTCTTTGATAGAGTCCCAGAGGTCTTTTAGGGTTTGTTAACTTTCCATCAGTTTTCTCAGTTGATTGTTTTCTTTGTTGTGCAGAAGCTTTTTAACATGTTGTAGTCTCATTTTTGATTCTTGATATTATTTCCTGAGTTTTTGGAGTCCTATTTGGGAAATCTTTGCCTGTGCCTGTAACTTCATGTGTTTATCCTATGTTTTCTTCTAGCACCTTCAATGTTTTAGATCTTATTCCTACATCTTTGATCCATTTTGAATTGATTTTTTATACAGCATGAGATATGGGGTATCATTTTAATCTTCTACATATGGACATCCATTTTTCCTAGTGCCATTTGAAAAGATGCTGTGGTGGACTTATTGTGGTCAACACGAGCAGAAACGGCCAGCTAGAGTGAGTTGGTGTGGTTCTGGGCATAGAGAATACACCTGATGACTGTTGTAGACACAGCATAAAGGAGAATGGGAGTAGAAGATTGGGCCCGGCTGTTTCCCAGGAGAAGCTCTGTTGCGGCTGGTTCTCCAGAAGGGAACTTGGCTGTTCTCATCACAGAAGGAGCTTGGGGGATTGCTGTTGTTGAGAATGGCTGCTGTTCCCTTCAGGAGAGCTCTGGTCTTCATCTCCACTGTGAGCATTGTATCCTGGTTCCAGTGTAGATTTCTTCAGGCTTTTAGTGCAGACATGGTTGTACATGGGACACTGACGTGGGCTCCCAGCCCTTGATTGGATCTTTCAGGTCTCCAGTGCATAGACAGATGTTCTACACTCTTCTTGCATTGGCTTGTGTGTGTGAATGTTATAACTTGGACTTGTCCTAAATTAAAACTGCTCTCTCATAAACCATTGACTCTAGGAAAGTAACTAATACAGATGCTGTCTTTTTTCCCAGCATGTGTTTTTGGTCCATTTGTCAAAAATCAGATGGCTGAATGTGATTGGGTTTGTTTCTGTGTCCTCTATTCTATTCCACTGTTCTATGTGTTTATTTTTGTGATAGAATCATGCTGTTTTTATTATTATGGGTTTGCAGTATATTTTGAATTTGTGTATGGTAATTGCTCCAGCATTGCTCTTTTTCTTTAGGATTACTTTGACCATTCTGGGTATTTTCTGATTTCATGTAAATTTTAGGATTTTTTCTTTGGTTCTCTGAAGAATGTCATTGATATTTTGATGTGGATTGCATGGAATCTGTATATCATTTTCAGTAATATGATTGTTTTAGCAATATTAGTTCTGCCAATCCATGAACATGGGGGGGTGTCCTTTCATCTTCCAGTGTCTTCTTCAATTTATTCTTTCAGTGTTATATAATTTTCATTGTAGAGGTCTTTTACTTAATTGGTGAGGTTTATTCCTAGGGTTTTTCTATTTGAGGTTATTTTGAATAGAATTGTTTTCCTGACTTCCTTTTCAGCTATTTCATTATTGGTATATAGAAAGGCTATTGATTTTTGTAGGTTGAATTTGTATCTTATCCCTTGCTGAGTTTATCAGAGTTAAAAGTTTTAGTGTCTTTTAATATAAAGGTCATATCATTCTCAAATAGGGATAGTTTGACTTCTTTCTTTCTTTCTGTTCATAGCCTTGTTATTTCTCTCTCTTTCCTAATTGTTCTGGCTAAAATTTCAAGTACTGTGGTGAACAAGAATGGCAAGAGTGGACAGACTCATTCCTGAATTTAGAGGAAATGCTTTCGGTTTTTCTTGTTAAGTGTGATATTGACTGTAGGTTTGTCATTTATATCTTTTATTGTGTTGAAGTTAGATCCTTCTACGCTTAGATTCTTAAGAGTTTTTCTTAACATCAAGCGATGTTAAATTTTGTCAAGGGCTTTTTCTGCATATATTGAGATGATCATGTAGTTTTATCTTTTATTCTATTTCCATGGTGTATTATGTTTATTGATTTACATGTGTTGAACCTTCATGGAAACTCAGGACTTAAACCAACTTAGTCATGGTCTATTATCCCTTAATGGGTTGTTGAATTATCTTTGCAATTGTTTTGGCGATTTTTCCTTCTATGCTCATAGAGGTGATTGTATGTAGTTTTCTTTTTTGTTCAGGATTTGTCCAGTTTTGTTATCCTTCTCTTCCTGTTTTATGGAATATTTTAAGGAATTTTTTTGTTTTGTAATTTCTTAATTTTTTCTTCCTTCTGTCTGAATGTAATAATATTCATCTACCTTATTTTCAAGCCCTGGGGTTCTGTGTTCAGTTTGATTAGCCTGCTGATTATCTACTACCTTGAATTTGTTATTTGGCAAATTGAGCTTTGTGTTTCAATGATTTTTTGACTGTTTTTCTGAATCTGTTTATTAAAATATTCTTTCACATCCTGAATTGTCTTCCTTATTTCATTCAGTTGTTTATTTGTATCCTCTTTAAATTTGTTGACCATTTGATAATCATTCTATTCGATTTTTTGTCTGGTCGTTCATCCCCTTCAATGTCATTTGGATCAGAAACTATGGAAGTATTATTTTTTTGAGGAGTCATCTTGCCTTGGTTTTTCGTATTTCCTAGGTTTCTATGTTGAAATTTAAACATCAGTTGGGATGGTATTCTCTTAACCTTTTATGTGTGACCTTTCTTAGGGGGGCAGATTTCTCTTGAAGATGTGTTCTAGGGTGCCAGTCTGTGTTTAGTGTGGAGTTTCCTTCTAATTGGATTTTGCTACTTACTTTCCTGGTGGCTTTTACAAATTTTTTTGGTCTGTCATTAGTGGAAATTGATGCAAAGTATACTGCATCTGAGCCTGAGTAACTTGCTTTCTTTGTAAATCTTACAAGAATTGGGTTCCTTTGGTAGTTGAATCAGGTGCACTCTGAATGGGAGAGCAGGCTGATGTGGATCCTCTGTGGGTACTTCTCCAGTTTCATTATCACAGGTGCAGTTTGAAATATTATGCACTCTGTGCTGGAGTCCTTCATTGGTGTGGTGTCAATAAGTATTGTTTCTCCCTGTTGTTGCTATGGGAGTGTATGTCCAGAAGCAAGACTTCTATCCTTCTCTCACTATGCCTGCGTGTGTCCTACGCATGGGCGGGGGGCATTTATTACTTTTACTGTTTAGGTTGAAGTATCTATCAAAGATTGAGTGGGACTAGGTTGTGGTTGAAATAGATGAAGTGTAATTCCTCTGGGTTGGTTTGGGGGTATAGGCCAATAGTGCAGTACCCTCCCAACATGCTTGTAGTGCTTGCCTTTGTCACTGGACAGGGTCCAAGGAGGTTCCCAAAGCTGGGATAAGGAATCAAACTCACCCTACCTGTTGAATATGTTTGCAGGTTTGCCCACTCAGGTTGTGGAAGAAGAATTTTCAGAACTAGTCAGTAAGAGGCTGGAAGGGTTTTATTCAGTAGAAATTCAAGAGTGCATGCTCAAAGAAACGGAGTGCAGATGAGAGAAAGAGAGAGAGAGAGAAAGAGAGAGAGAGTATTTCCTGGAACTGGGAACATTTATCTTTCTTTTCAGGGACTGGAAATCCTGGGAAAAGGTGGCCCAACCCCTAGAAGGGAACTGGCTTATATTACAGCTATGAGGTCAGATATTTTAGATGGATAATTTAAGCGTTCTTTAGACTCTCACACCTATTCCATTATCTTAGGATCAAGTTCTTATTCCTTACTTTCTCAATTAAGCCAATTTATGGACTTTCAGTACTCTTGAGGAATTTGTAGGATGATTGTTCTGAAAGGAAAGGAATTTAAATTTGACCAAAGAGAGCTGATGTGGACTGACCTGGATAACTTTAACTGGGTCTAGGAATTTGCAGTCTTCCTAAAAGTACACGTTTTAGTTAGGATTTCCTTGTCTCTTTTCTACTTGTCTTTGATTTCTTCTATGTTACCTCAACTTGATTCCCAGCACTGTTCAGAGGGAAGACAACAACTGTGATGATCCTCACATTTAATTAAACCCGATCTAAAAACATAAAAAATTTAAAAAAACCATAACCACATCACCAATAATAAGAAGGAACAAATATAATATACAATACACTAAAATGTTCAAAACAGATGACAGAAAAAAGAAAGGGAAAAAGGAATAGCCAAAATGATATATAAGAGAGAGAGAAAAAGACAAGCAAGTAAGAAGAAAGATGTAAGAAAAATGGGGAAAATAGGGAAGAGAAGAAAAGAAGGAGCAAGGTAAAACCCAGTTAAAGGAGAAAGAGGAAAAATAGACGAACAAAGTAAATTAAATGTAAGACAAAAAGAATTGAAAAAATAAAAAATGTGGATGATCGGACATAAACTAGGTGGGGGGAAGATATGAGATATAGACCAAAAATAATAACCAGAAACTGCAAATTTTACTCAGATTCCTTCTGTCGAAGGAATTTGGCTTGAATATTCAGGGTCAATTCTGTTTGTTTCCTCTTGGTTTGTGACAAACTGCTTATGGTGGTTTACTCTGTGTGGCATACTTTTTCTCACTGGAGAAGCTGAGATACCATTGGCTGCACCCTGGGATATAGTTTCTGGGGACCACTTTTGTGTGTGCATGCAGGGTCATAGCAGTCTGCTGAGTAGCAGCCACAGGGGCCCTTGTCTCCAACCCAGGAGTGTCCGGAGCATGCAAGAAAGGTGCACATCTGTTCCACTCCTCTGTGTGGATGCCTAGCAGCATGATAAGTGACTAAGTGGCTGGCAGGAACCCTTTTCACTCATCTGGGTTTGGCGCTTCAGGACTATGCAGGCCAAATGTTCGGCTTGTCCTGAAGTTCTCAGTCTGCATGGCCAATGGCATCTTTTGTGCTTAGACCACAGTCCTTTTCAGTGACTGTACCTTTACACAGACCACTTTATTTCAATGCTTATGCCTTTATACACAGTTCTTTTCAGTTCTTGTACCTTTGTAGCAATAGGCTGTCCCAATGGGGCACAATCCTCAGCCTAGATGAGTCTATACGGTGCACCTGTGGGACATGGCAAGTGGCCAAATGGCAGCATGGCTGTAAATCCTGAGATGCTTCAGAGGGTGGGGGAACAATTGAGCCACTAAGATCTGCACTGGAGAAGTGGCCATGAGGACAGAGTGCTCTGTAATCATCCTTCTCAAAAGCACATTGTTCTCTAGAACACTGCATTCATTTCTAGTTACTGAGGGCAGGGCCATCTGCACTTTCCACTCCCCTCTCTGTCACAGCTTAAGCTTCCTGCTGCTAAAATGTTCCAGTGAGACCCTGTGTATTCTGTTCTCCTCTCAGCCAAGACCGTCTCCTGTGGCCTTCTTCAGGACAGCCAGCACAGCAAGGTGTTCACTGGGAAGCCAAATTGTGATCATTTGAAGCCTTCTGCTTGCCAGGGGAATTAGTGCCTGATAATAGGACCCCTCTAAAGATGGCTTCTGGTTATAGCCCTCTGAGAATTTTCTCATTCCAATGCCAGGTGGTTGTGCAGGTGGAGTCACTTTCAGACCTAATTTCCCAGCTGGGTTAAAAGCTTGACAGAATATGGCTTTCACCCACTGAAAGGAGCACCAGCTAGCTTATAATATCTGGGGATGCTTGAATTGGCCACTTACCTTATACTTGTGGATTTGTGATCACTGCCTCTAAGCTAGAAAACTAAGGCTGAAGTTAGGAATTGCTCCTCCATATCCTTCTCTGCATTGTTCTTACTGATTTCCATTCTGTTTGTTTCCTTTCACTTGTTGGTTCCCAGAATTCCTTCTCGCTTGCTTCACATGAAAAATAGTTTCTCCATTGTCAGGTTAAATCTTCTCAATTGGTGAGTCATACATAATTTGATTCTATTCCTCCAGATCACTGTAGCTGTTTTTGAATGTGAAAAAAAATTCAAACAAAACAAAACAAAATGAAAAACAAAACAACAAAACAAAACCTGTGGCTCCTTTAAATCTCTGGGAAACTGCTTCACCAATTGTGCTTTAAAATATTGTGGCTAGCTTCCATACCAGCACCTCAGCAATCAGAGTATAACCCTCAAAGAGAAGAGGAAATCCCAGTATTTAGAGAACTAGGTCCTTACTGTCTATATTGGTACCAGGAATCCCGTCCAGAAATGCAGATTTCTACCCCAAAGCTATCTCCCTGTGGCCCAGGCAGTTAAAGATTGGTAGCTGCTAACATGTTGATGGCTGAAATAAATTGAACTGCAGATTATCAGGTAAGCTTTCCCTTGGAAGCTACATGTGTTCAGATAGACTGTAGACTTCCAAAATAGTAATTTAGGGTAGTTTTTGTTGGTATAAATGTTGTCCAGTTGGAGAGAGGGATTACTTGTGCTTTACACTCTGCTGTCTTCCTTGAGGTTATTCTCTAAACACAGGCATCTCTCTCTCTTTTTTTCCCCCAATACCAGTGATTGAATCCAGGGCCTCTTGCATGGTAGGCAAGTTTTCTATCACTGAGTTACCTCCTCGGCTATCTTTATTTATTTATTTTTTAAAACAGGGTTTTACTAAGTTAAACCCAGACTTGCCTCAAACTTGCAATCCTCAATCCTCTTGCCTCACCTTCCTGAGTAGGTGGGATGCTGGGATCACAGGTGTACACTACTGTGCTTACCCCAAATGCAGACTTCCTGAGTGCTGGCACCTATTTTTTCTCTTTTCTTTCCTTTTCAATATATATTTATTATACATATTATTTTAAAATGTGAAACTCATATATTTTTATGTTAAAATATTGAAAAATGAATGTAGGAAGTAACTTTCTTTCCCCCAAAATGAAGTTTGTGAAAATTCACACACATGTGCACACACATGCACACACACATATTCATATTATGACAATTTTTAAACAAAAATGGAATAACACTGTATACATTTTTTAGTTACAGCCCAACATCCAATTTTATGGCACATCTTAGACATCATTGCAAATCAGGTCATGGGGATTTTGTTTTTTTGAGTGACAATTATATGACTGGCTTTTACAATAGTTTTGTTTTTAATCTTCTGGATTATAATACATCTGCAGAGTCATACTGCCTTCACAAAAATTCTCTTAGTCTGTTTCCTACTACTATAACTAAATACCACAGGCTGATTAATTTATATAAACCAGAAATTTATTTCTTACAGTTCTATAGGCTATGGATTCTAAGATCCAGGGACCGACATGTGATAAGGGTTTTTTGTTGCATCCAAGTGTGGTGGAAGGTAGGAGGCAAGAAGGAATGAATCATGTACATTTTATAGTGACATTAATCCATTCTATCCTAATGACCTATATATCTTCTGTTAGGTATGACTTTTCAACACTGTTGCATTAGGGATTAAATTTCCAACATATAAAATTTGGGGGACACATAATTTTGTAACATTGTCATCACCTCCCAAAGAACTTCATACGTATAAGCATTCAGTTTCATTTTCCTTCAGTTTTTATACCCTAGTCAAGGGCTAATTTACTTTCCTTCCCCATGGACCAATTCTGGGCATTGTATCAAAATATAATCATATGATACATAGTTTTTTGGTAAATTGTTACTTTTGTACAGAATATTATTTTTTACTGGTACATATTAGTGGTATAGAATAATGAGATTTGTTTTGGTAAACTGATACATAAGTATACCATATTATTATTATCATCCCTATTATCCTCTTCTCCCATTCCTCCCTCCTTTTTGTCCATCTCTAAAAGCATACCTTATAGTTTCTTGTCATCTGTATTTATTTCTACATTAATTATATGAGAAAAATTTCAGTATTTAACCAGCAGAGACTAGCTTATTTTGCTTAACATGGTGTTCTCTGGTTCCACCCATTTTCCTGCACAATTCATGACTTTGTTCATGTTTACAGATGCATAATACATTTTATTTTATTTTTTATTGGTATGTGTTTGTGGTACATAATGTTTCCAGTCTCTGTGGGGAATTGGTACTTGTGCATAATACATCTTAATTTCTTTTTCATCCCCTTTCCCTTCCTTCCCTCCCATTATGGCTTGAGTTTAGATGTTCCCCCAGAGTCTCATGTGGTCATAGGTAGAACTTTCTCAGAGGTGGCTGGATCTAGATTGTATGATTGATTTATGGTGCAATGCCGGGATTAAGGGTGTATGATTACTAAATCAGTCCACTGATTGGTGTGGCACTGCCCTAATCCTGGTAGCCTAGATAGAGTATAAAAGTGGCAGAAAAAAGTTGCTGAGGTCCCTTGCTTGCCTTGTTGTCTTCTACCTGCCATAAACTATTCTCCTCTGTGATGCCCCTCTGCCATGCCACCCTGCCTTGGAGCCAGCCAACTGTGGACTGAAACCTCTATGAACTGTGAGCCAAATAAACTTTTCCTCTCTCAACTTGAGGTGTTGGATATTTTGCCTCACCAACAAGAAAAGTAACTAAGGCACTCCTCCTGAATAATACATTTTAAAAATCACATTTTAGTTATCCATTCATCTGTTGAAAGCCCTCTAGGGTATTTTCACAGCTTAGCTGTTGTGAATTGTGCCACTATAAACATGGTTATACATGTATCATTTTAGTACTCTGTCTTTAATACTTTAAGGGATATACCAAGGAGTGGTTTAGCTGGGTCAAATAGTTTATCCATTGTTAAGTTTCTCAGGAATCTCTATACTTATTTCAATAGCAGTTTTACTAGCTTATATTCCCACAACATTGTAGAATGGTGTCTTTTCTCCCATATCTTCAGCAGCATTCATTATATTCTGTATTCTTGATAGCAATTTGAACTGGAGGGAGATGAAATCTCAATATGATTTTGATTTGCTTTTCCTTAATGGTAATGGTGTTGAACATTTTTTCATAAACTTACTGACCATTTGTACTTCTTTTGAGAATTCTCTGATTAATTCATTTGCCCAGTTATTGGTGAGGTTATTTACTATTTTTTGCTGTTAAAGTTTTTGAGTTTTTCATGTCTTCCTTATATTAACCTTCTATGAGAAGAGTAGCTAAAAAAAAGGATTTTCTTCAATTATATAGGTTATCTCTTCTATATGTTGAATGTTCCCTTTGCTGTGAAGAAGCTTTTTTAATTTGGTGTATTCCCATTTGTTGATTCTTGCTGTTATTTCCAGTGCTATTGGGATTCTGTTGAGGCACAGTCTTTGCTTATGCCTATGGCTTCAATAATTTTGTCTAAGTTTTTGTTCAGCAATTTCAAATTTTCTCATCTCATATTTATGTCTTTGATCCAATTTGATTGTATTCTAGAACAGGAAGAGAGATAAGGATTTTTTTCAATCTTCTGAATGTAGACATCTCATTTACTCAGTACTATTTGTTAAAGAGTCTGTCTTTTCTCCAGTGTATGTTTTTGACTCCTTTGTCTGGAATCAGATGCTTGAGGTGCTTGAGTTCCTTCAATTTCTTTCTTTTGATAACATGTCTTTTCTCAATTTGGCTGAATATTCTTCTGTATCAGTTTTCTTCTATTCTATTCCATTGTTGTTCATGTATGATTTTGTACCAGTACTGTGCTTTTACATTTTTAATATGGCTTTGGAATAATTTGAAATCAGATATTTATGATACCTCCAGCATTGCTCTTTTTCTTACGACTGCTTTCTTAGACCCTATTCTGGGTCTTTTTTGTTTCCATATGAATTTTAGGAGTATTTTTTCTAGATCTGTGAAGATTGTTGTTAGAATTTTAATAGGGATTGCATTGGATCTGTAGATTGCTTTTGTACTGATCAGCTTTCCTATTGCTGGGCATGACGCATCACACCTCCTTTAAAGAAGGAAGGTTTAATTTGGCTCACAGTTTCAGAGGATTCTTCTCATTATCATCTGGCTCAAAAGCAGAAACATCATACTGGAAAGATGTGGCAGAGCAAAGATGCTTAATTCCCAGCGGCCAGAAGGCAGAGTAGGAGAATAGTGCCAGAGAGGAAGGGGTGAGGGACCACACACAGACAGCAAGGCTACACCTCCATGATCCACCCAGATATATCTAGAGGTATGATTCACCAATTCTGGGCAGGTTCCAAAGAGAATCTAGGTCACTCCACCCTCTGCCACAGCTTTTGATAATATGGCTATTTTAAAAGTATTAGTTCTGCAGATCTAAATAGAAGACATGTCTTTCCATTTTCTAATGACCTCTTCAATCTCTTTCTTCAGTGTTATATAATTTTCATTATAGAGGTCTTTTTCCTTCTTGATTATGTTGATTCACTGGGTTTTATTTTTTAAGCCATCATAAATGGGATTGTTTTCCTGATTACTTTCTTAGTGGGTTTATTATTAGAGTATAGGAAAACAATTGATTTGGTATATTGTATTTGTATCCTGACAGTTTGCTGAATTTGTCAGAGTTAAGAGCCTTCTGGTGGAGTTCTTAGGGCCGTCTAACATAAAGGATCACATGACCTGCAAATAGGGATAATTGGCTTTTTCTTTCTTATTTATATGCCTTTTATTTCTTTCTCCTACCTAATTGCTCTGGCTAAAATTTCAAGTAGTATATTGAATAAGAATAATGACGGTGAACAGCCTTATCTTATTCCTGATGTTAGAGGAAGTGTTTTTGGTTTTTACCTATTCAATATGATACTGCCTGTGAGTTTGTCTTATATGGCTTTTCTTAATTTGATAGAAGATCTTTATCACTTTTCTTCAGGATTTTTAGCATAAAAGGATACTGAATTTTGTCAAAGACGTTTTCTGCATCTGTTAAGATTACCATGTGGCTTTTGTTCTTGGTTCTGTTTGTGCACTATATTTATTGATTTACGTGTATTGAACCATCTTTGAAACTCTGGGATGAAACTGGTCATAGTATAGGATCTTTCTGAGATGTTTTTGAGTTCTGTTTGCAAGAATTTTATTGAGGACTTTTACATCTATCTTCTTGAAGGTTATTGGTCTATGTTTTTCTTTCTTTCTTTCTTTCTTTCTTTCTTTCTTTCTTTCTTTCTTTCTTTCTTTCTTTCTTTCTTCAATCCTTATCTAGTTTTGGTATCAGAACAATGCTGCTTTGTAGGAAGAATTTGGAAGCATGCCTTCTCTTTATCTCATGAATCTTTTGTGCATAATTGGTATTAGTTCTTCTTTAAAGGTCCAGTAAAATTCAACAGTAAGTCCATCAGGTCCTTGGCTTTTCTTGGTTGGAAGACTTTTTATTACTATTTCAATCTCATTGTTTGTTATTAGTCTGTGTAGATTTATTTTTATATCTTCTTGATTGAATTTTGGTAGGTCATATGTGTCAAGGAATTTAGTTATTGGAATATATGCTTTTGAAATAGTTTCCAATAATCCTCTGGATTTTTAGTAGTTTTTGTTTTAAATTTACTATTTTCACCCATTTTTATTAATTTTGTTTTCTCTTTCTTTGGTAAATGTGGCTAAAGTTTTCCAACATTGTTTATTTTTTCGGGCAACCAATTCTTAGATTCCTTGATCCTTTATAATGTTCTTTTTGTCTGCATTTTATTATTGTCCACTGAGATTTTTGCAATTTCTTTCATATGCCTGTGTTTGTGGGTTTCTTGCTTGTTTTTCTAGTAGTTTAGCTTATGTATTTGGATTGCTATATTTTTCTGATGTAGGCACTCATAGCTATATCGTCCCTATTAGAACTGCTTATATTGTGTGGCAAAGATTCTGGTATCATTATCATTTGATATTAGGAACTTTTAAATTTGTCCTTTGACATCTTTGTAGATCTAATATTCATTAAAAATGTGTTATTTAATCTCTACACATTTGTGTAGTTTCTGTGGTTTTTTTTGTTGTAGATTTCTAGCTTTATTTCATTGTTATCTGATAGGATGAATGAGGTTTTCCTAATTTTTTTATTCATTAATGCTTCCTTTATGGCCTAAAATACTGTCTATTCTGGAGAATGTTCTGTGGGCTGCTGAAAAGAAAATGTACTTTTCTTTTGTTGGCTTGAAATCTGTAGAGGTCTGTTAAGTATATTTGATCTATAGTGTAGTTTAATTCTGATGTTTCTTTGATGATTTTTTTCTAGTTGACCTACATATTTGTGTATTGAAGTCTCTCACTATGATTTTATTGGGGTCTATCTCATCCTTTATGTTAAGTAGTATTTATTTAATGAAAATGGGTCCCTAACTTTTGTTGCATACATATTTACAGTTGTTATTTCTTTTTGGTTAATCATTACCTTTACTGATATCTAGTGGCCTTTGTCTCTTCTTACTTTAGTTTGGAATCTGCTTCATTGGATATAAGTATAGCTATACTAGCCTGCCTTCAGGCTCCAGCTCCTTGGAGTACCATTTTTTATCCTTTCACTTTTTTATATGTCTCTGCAGATGAGGTGTATTTCTTGTAGGCAATATTAGGTTGGATCTTATTTGTTGATCCATTCTGCTAATTTGTACAATTTAATTGGAGAAGACCATTTACATTAGGTATTACTATTGAAATGTATGTACAAATTATTGTCATTTTGTTGTTTTCTAGTGTGTGAGTCATTCCTGATTTTCATTTATTTATCTACTATTCCCAATGAGATTTACTATTTTCCTTTTTCCTGTGGTTGTGATTATGTTCTTCTTCTGTGTTTAGAGATCCTTTAAGTACTTCATGGAATGCTGTTCTAGTGATTGTGATTTTTTTGTTTGTTTGTTTGTTTATACTTATCTAGGAAAGAGGTTTTAATTTCTCCTTCAATTTTGAGGGATAGCCTTTTGGGACATGGCCATTTAGTTTGGGAAGGACTTTCTTTTAGACCTTGAAATACGGCACTCTTAGTCCCTCAATGCCTAAAATTTTTGTTGTGAAATCTTCTGTTATTCTGTTGGTTCTGTCATTGTAAGTGATTTAGTAATTTGATGTTTTTCTCTGACTGCTTTTAATATATTTGTTTTTGTTCTGAGTTTTTGGCAGTTTGACTAAGATGTTGTCATGGAGAGTGTATTTTATTTTTCCTAGTCATGTCTATTTGAGATTCTAAATTCTCTAATGCCTAAGTGTCCATTTCATTCCCCAGAGTTTGGAAATTTTCTGGTGTAATTTTAGGGAATAGGTTTTTGGTGCCATTAGCCTTTATTTTACTTCATCACTCTCCTTGAGGCAAGCGAGTCTTAAACTTGACCTTTTAGAGTTATCTAAAAGTTATTATATAACCTTTTCATTGTTTATTCTTTCTTATTATTACTATCCCAATGTTCTAGTACATCTATCTTGTTTTCAAGTACTGATATATCTTCTGATTGATTTTTCTTGAAGCAGAGATTTTCAATTGAGTTTTTCAGTTGACTAACTAAGGACTTTATTTCAAAGATTTTTGTTTGGTTCTTTTTCCAAACCTTCATCTCTGTAGTGAGGTGGTCTTTTATATCCTCTATTATCTTCTTTATTCATTCAACTGTTTCTTTGAATCTTCTTTGAACTCATCAGTCTTTTTAATAATTGATTAATTCTGCTGCTTATTTTTATCTTATTTGGTCTCATTGATCATTTTGACTATAAGTTTTTAAAATTCTTTGCCTAGAATTTCATATTTTCTGTATCTATGTGATCAGTTTTGGGAAGTTATGCACTTTTGAAGATGCTGTGTTCCATTGTTTTCTCATGATTTTTGTTTCTTTGTATTGAAGTTGCAGATGATTTGGGGTAGATATTTGTATGACTGTTGTCTGGAAATCTTTTTAGTAAGTAGCTTACTCTTTGTGATGTGCCCTTGACTATGGTTGTGTCACAGTGTAAAAGTAGCAGCTGAACTTATTCAAAGTACTTGGTCCAATTCCTAGCACTGCTATACAAGGAGAGAATAACCATAAGTAATATGAGCATCTAAAAACCAACTATATAGCAACATATAATTTAAAACTTGTTTAGAAAGGTCTCTATTATGGCATTAACCTAGGAAAAGAAAGCAATATCTATATGTAGGATAGACTAGAAAAAAATTAAATAGATTTTATGCTAATATTTATATATAAGAAAAGAAGGAAGAGAGAGGAGATTTGGGAGAGTATGATGGGAGAAAGAAGGAGTGAAGGAAGGAATGAGAATATAAACAGAAAGGGAGAAAATATATAGAGAGTTGAATCCATTAATGGAGTAACAGAAACACAAAGTTAGGAAACCCTATGAAAAACCCTTGATCTGATAGAATATGACCAAACAAGTTAGGGCAATATAGAAGCAAAAGCACTTGTACACACTTATATACCCCTCCCTCACACACAAATCAAGCAAGAAAGCAAAGAAAGATAGAAGAAACCAGGTCTGATGTTCTTTCTTATGGCGTATTTATACTGGAGAAAATTATTTTCCTCTAGACTACTTTTATTTGGCTGATAAAAAGCAATATGAAAATCTTGATTTTTATAGTCCAATTTTTTATTCTCCACCTCTGTCCAAGTAGGACAATCCATTTAGGACAGTGTAGAGAGTGAGATCCACCCCTTTTTGGTTATGAATGAGTATTTCAGCAAGTTCACCAGTGGTGGGACTGGCTGACACCTGCCAACTCAGTCTCGTCTGTATTTGGAAATGAGACTCCTGGAGAAACCCTGGCTGTCCACCAGATCTCTCACTCACATAGTAAATGGGAAGATCTGTACCATGGGCCAAAACTTTATAGATTACCAGAGTGTACTCTTGGAGGCATGATTAGCCAGTGTCTATGTTTGCTTTGAATGCCTCCAAGCTGAGTGGAAAGTATTGAGCACACAGGGTATGTGTTGGAATTGGAAACATCGATGCCCAGTCTTTAGTTGGTTTCTGCAGCTACACCCCCAGTGTCAGTCCCCTTCTCAACATAAAACCACACGTGGCTGAACTCTTACTGCCGTAATATTTAGACTGGCATTGTTATCTACTTTCTGCATTTTTCCTTTTTGGCGCTTCCCTCTGCCTGGCTGATTTGTTCACTTGCTGGCTGAGTTTCATGCTTTCATTCCACTCTGCTGAGATTTTATTAGCCTGGAGGTGAGTTTCCTTGAGGCAAGTGCTCAGTCATTTTAACTAGTCCTGTGATTTTAGTTTTTCTGTGTTAGTGACCATTCCCCTGAGCCTAAGCTAACTATTAGGATGGGTACTCACAGCCTCCCTAAAACGAAATTGCAGTCACTTCCTAGAGATATAAAAAAGGTGAAAATTGTCTGTTATCCCATGCCACCAATTGAGGCAGAGAGATTTATTAAAATGGTTTCCTGCCCCACTTCTGTCTAAATCTTGTTCTTGCTTATTCTATAGAGGTAGGAGAAGGAGAGCTCCTAAAATGGCTCACCAACCTGATCTTGTCTAAATCCAGAGAGAACGGCTGGCAATTACCACTCCCATCCTTATTCACTTGGCTGAATTCATACCTCCCTTCTGCTCAGGCTGTATATCTGATTGGTAGTAAGATAAACACTCAGAAGAATGTGCAATGGTTTTTCTTTTACCACAAGAAGGGAGTAGAATTTCCCCTTCTCCACTGAACTATCATTCATTCCGTAATGGAGCATATTATTTATGTTAGTTTACTAGTTTTTTTAAAATTTAATTTTATTTTAATGGTACATTTTCAATATACATATTGATAACATTCATCATTGGGGATTTGTACCTGTACATGACATATCTTGTTGCTTCTTTCTTTCCCATTCCCCTCCCCTCACCCCCTCCTCCCTCCCTATTTACAAAAGCTTTGTTTCCATTTTTTTCCTTCCATTTCTTATTTCTCTTGTCCCTCTATTCTGTTCCTCCTCTTTTGTTCCCTTTCCCATTTTGACATTTTCTTCTCTTTCCCAATATAATACATTTTAGTCTTTATTTACACTTTCAGTTTCTCACACCAGAGAAACTACGTGGTATTTAAACATGTATGTCCAATTTATTTCATTTAAGAATATAGCCTCAAAATGTATCCATTTACCCAGGAATATCTCAAGTTTATCATTCTTTATGGCAGAGTAGTACTCCATTGGATTAAAAAAAACACATTTTCTTTATCCATTCTGCTGTTGATGGGCATTTGGGTTGTTTCCAAGATTTAGCTATCACAAACTGCTGCTATAAACATGGATGTGCATATATTGCTGTGGCATGATGCTTTTAATTCTTTTAGGAAGATACCAAGAAGTGTGATAGCTGGGTCAAATGGAATCTCTAGTCCTAGTTCCCTGAGGAATCTCCACACTTATTTCCATAGCAGTTGCACCAGTCTACATTCCCACCAACAGTGGAGAAGGGTTCCTTTTTCTCCACAACCCCTCCAGCATTTGTTATTGGCTGATTTGTTGAATATTTCTAGGAAATTCCCCCTGGTTGCTAGCTTGCTCAAGTTGTAAACCAGTGATTTCCTATAGTTTCTCTGTCTCCTCACAGAACTGTGTACCTGTAGAAAATTATTTTTAAACTTCTTCCTTGCAGCGTTTGTCGTACTCCATTCTTTTTTTTAATGGCCAAATAATCCTCCATCCTAAGTATATGCGGTTGTTTATGCATAAATTGATGGACGTTTGGGTTGTATCTCCTTTTTGCTATATTGAGTAATGTTATTGTGAGCATTCATATACAAGTTTTTGTGTAGACACATCTTTTAATTTCTCTTATATACCTAGAATGAGAATTGGTTGAATATATGAAAATGAATAGTTACATTTTAAAAAATTAGTGCATATCAGTTATATATAATGGTGGGTATATTAGCACATGCATATAATATACTTTGGTGTATTGGGACATGCATATAATGTACTTTGACCGTTTTTATCCTCTCATTACCCACCTTCCACTTTCTTCTATCCCAAACCCCTTCCTCGTCTCTTATGGTCTGCCTTCTGCTTTCATGTCATTTACTTTTTATTTTTATTGCTTTAGATTTCACATATGAGGGGAAATATACAACATTTGATTTCTGAGTCTGGGTTATTTCACTTAACATGATAATCTCTGGTTTTGAGGAACTTCCAAACTGCTTTTAAAAAACAGATAAATGAGCATCTGAAATGAATACATGCTTCTCTGCTAATGAAGAAGTACAAACATCAAATAAATATATGAAAAAATGTTCAGCATCACTGGTCATTCAAGAAATGCAAATTAAAACAACACAGAGATTCAATCTCACTCCAGAAAGAATGGCTATCGCCAAGAAATCCACCAATAACATATACTGGCTTGGCTGTGGGGAAAAAGGAATGCTTCTGCATTGTTGGTGGGAGCGTAAATTGGTACAAACAACATGAAAATCAGTATGGAGATTCCTTGAAAAACCAAAACTAGAGGTTCCATTTGACCCAGCTATTCCCCTTCTTGGTATCTTCCTGAAAGAGTTAAAAGCATCATACCACACTGATATATGCATACTCATGTTTATAGCAGCAGAATTTGTATTAGCTAGATTTTGGAAACAGCCTGGATGCCTATCAATAGATGAATGAATAAAGAAATTGTGGTTTTCATATTCAAAGGAGTACTAATCTGCCATAAAGGACAAACTTGAGACATTTTTAGGTAAATGGTTGTACCTTGAGACCATACATTTAAGTGAAAGAAATCAGACACATGTTTAAATATCACATTGTTTCTCTTGTGTGACAAACCAAAAGTGTAAATAAGGACCAAAATAGATGATAGATATTGGGAAATAGGAAGAAAATTTTCAAATGGGAAGGGAAACAAGGGAGGGGAGAGAGGGAAGGGAAGGAAGGGAAAAGGAAAAACAAAGAGAATGGAAGGGAAGAAATGGAAACAAACCTTTTGTAAATGGGAAGGGGAGAAGAGGTTAAAGGGTGGAGAGGGGGATGGGGAAAATGGAATTGAGATATTTGAGGTACAGGAACAAATTCCCTATGATGAATGTGATCAATATGTATGAGAAACATGTACTAAGAAAAAATAAAGTTAAAAAGAAACAGATGAAGCATTTTATGTGCCCAAATGCTATATATAAGAATTTTAATTTCCCCACATCCTTACAAGTAGTTATTACTAGCTGTGTTTTTTGTAACTATTCTAGTGGAAACAAAATTGTTTTAATATGTAGTTTCCTAGTGAATACTTATGTTGAGCATCTCTTCATATGCTTATTGGTCATTAATGTATTTGTTTTTGAGAAATATTTTTCTAATAATTTGTCCACATCTTGAGTTGTCTTTTATTACTGTGTTGTAAGAGTTCTTGAAATATTCTAGATATAAGCCCCCTTGTCAGATATATGATCTATAAATTTTCCCTTTTTTGTCTTTTCACTTGCCTAATAGTATCCTTTGATATAGAAAAGTTTTTAACCACATATAATTTATTTGTTTTTTGTTGTTGTTTGTGCTTCTTGGTGTCATATGTAAAAAAGTATTTCCAAATTCAAAGTCGTGAAGATTTACTCCTGTTTTCTTTTTGCTTTGTTTTAATTTTTATTTTTAATAGCATATTTTTGCAGTACACAATGCATATATTCATCATGGGAAGCTGGTTTTCTATGTAATATTTTATAGTTTTGACTCTTTCATTTAGGTTTATGGTCTGCTTTGACTTAATTTTTAAAGGTATGGGCTGAGGTAGAAATCCAGCCTTCATTTTCTGCACTTGGCTGTCTAGTTGTTGTACCAGTTTTTGTCAAAAAGACCATTGTTTTCCCCAATAAATTGAGCTGATATCTTTATTCAATAACAATTTACTATATAACACATTTTAGTCTTTATTTACACTTTGTTTCTCACACCAGAGAAACAATGCGGTAGTTAAACATGTGTGTCCGATTTATTTCACTTAAGAGTATGATCTCAAGATGCATCCATCTTGAGATGCACGTATTATATTGGGAAAGGGAAGAAAATGTCCAAATGGGAAAGGGAACAAGAGAGGGGGAGGAGGGAAGGAACAGAGGGACAAGAGAAATAAGAAATGGAAGGGAAAAATGGAAACAAAGCTTTTGTAAATAGGGAGGGAGGAGGGGGTGAGGGGAGGAGAATGGGAAAAAAGAAGCAACAAGATATATCATGTACAGGTACAAATTCCCTATGATGAATGTTATCACTATGTACATCTAAAATGTACCATTAAAATAAAATTTAAAAAAGAATTAAACTATTAGTTTTTCATAAAATAAAAAAAAACAATTTACTATAAAAGTTATGGCTTATTTCTAAGCTCCTAATTCTATGTCTTTGGTCTATGTGCCTATCCTTATGCTAGCACCAAACTATCTTGCTTATTGTAGCTTTGTTGTATGTTTTGTAGTGTGAGTCCTACAATTTGTTCTTTATTTCAATTGAACATGGTTGGATTTTGATAGACGCTTTACACTTAATTAATACAGTAAAGCACACAGAATTCTTTCTCTTTTCTGTACTCACAAAGAACACAAATTCCATTATGTAGAGAAACGATGATGTAGGGGTAATAGAAGGAAAGGAACAGGTCATAGCTCAAATGCCAAATTCTCTTGCTTTTCTGATTGGGTATTAACAGATTTTCTTTAAAAATTTTTGCTCATTTTGCGGAATAATCTTAGCACAATTGTCAAATGCCTTAAGTAGTTTTCCTTTAAAATGTTTTCAGTTTTGGTTGTTTCTTAAGGGAGAAGGTCTATGGAGCAACTCATGATGCCATTCCCATTACCTGTTCTCTTAACTCTTCTGCCTTGGTTGGGTTATGAGAATAGACATTTTCTTATTGTCTCCTTATGAAAATTGGCAGTTGAAGTAATTTTTGATAGGCTCAGGATTTCTGGGAAAAGCATGATAGTTCTGATTGTGATAGAGCTAGTAAATGGATTATTCCTTTAAAACTGACTTTTCAGTAGATATTCTTCTGTGCTTAGGCTTAAGCTATCAAATTTTAACAGACAAAGCACTTAATTGGCTTAACTGAATTAGTTGTATGTTCACTGTATCAGGATTGGGATATGCTGTATCCCAAAACAATAGTGATTGAAACATGACCAAATTTTCTTTCTCAAGTAAGGAAAATGAGATAAGCATTCTACGTCTGGTGCAATGGTTCTGTGCTTATCCAGGAAATAGTCTCCTCCTGCACTACACCTGTACAGTTCACATTTTTCTGGGGGGGGCTGGGGATCAAACTCAGGGCCTTGCATTTGCTAGGTAAGTTCCCTATCACTGAGCTAAATCCCCAACCAATTCACAACATTTGACTTATACTTCACAGTCAAAGAGTTGTTCTATTCTAGTCATCCTGAATAGTTTGCAGCTGGCTGGAAGGAGGAAGAGGTTGGAATATGTTTCTGTTTTCATCCTGTTGGATAGAACTTAGTCATGACCCCACAGCTAGCTGCAAAGGAGTCTGGGAAATACTGTCTTTCTTCAAGATGGCCATGTCTTCAGTTAAAAACTAGAGGTGTTATTTCTAAGATGGTAGCACTGAAAGTATACTGGGGAAGAACTTGTCTCTATTGAAGTCACTATTAAACAGTTTCAACTGGTAGCTTTTTCCCACTGAATTTACTCTTTTATCTATTAAGCCAAAATATCTATTCTTTATGGAATGAAAAAACCCATTTCCCCATACTTTTAGTCAGAACACTTTTGGTATTAAGGTCATTAGACTATTTATGATAAATATAAAATAGTTAATGTCTTCAATTCTTTAAGAGTGTAGACATTTCTAAGTATCCTAGGGAATGCCACTGGATAAATCAGCAGCTAACACACATTTCTTTAACATCTAGTACAGTCATATGGCACATAAAAGCATTTTGGTCAATGATGAGGCACATATACGATGGTAGTCTCATAAAGATTACAACGAAGCTGAAAATTTCCTATTACCTAGTGATGTCAAGGTAGTCATAACACTGAAGCACAACTTATTATTCACATGTTTGTGGTGATGCTGATATAAACCTATTGCTCTGTCTGACCTATAAAAGTAGGTGGAGGGTTGGAGATGTAGCTCAGTGGCAGAATGCTTGACTAGCATGTAAAGGGCCTTGATTTGATCCCCAGCACCACACATACACACGGACACACGCGTGCACACGCACACATGGACGCACACACACACACAGTAGCATGTACAATTATGTGCAGAACATAATACTTGGTAATAGAGAACTATATTACTAGTTTGTGTATTTGGTACACCTATATTTTAATTGTTACTTTAGAGCATATACCTTCTCCTTACTAAAAAAAAAAAAGTTAACTTTAAAATAGCCTTGGGCAGGCCCTTCAGCAAATGTTCCAGAAGAAGGCATCACTATTATGGGAGATGATAGCTCCATGCATGTTATTGCCCTGAAGACCTTCCAGAGGTATAATACATGGAGGAGGAAGACAGTGATATTAAGCATCCTGACCCTGTTTTAGGTCTAGCTAGGTTAATATGTGTGTTTGTGTCTTGGTTTTAACAAAAAAATTTTAAAAAAAAGATGTTAAAACCAGGCACCAGAAAAATGCAAATAGAATATGGATATTAATAGAAAAATGAATAGAATAGGGATATAAAGAAAAAATATTTTGTACAGTTGTACAATGTTTTTAAGCTAATTTCTATTACAAAAGTAAAAAAGTTAAAAAACTAAAAGTTTATAAAATAAAAATGTTATAAGAAGCCATTTAGTTTTTAAATTTTTTATTAAGTTTTAAATTTTATTTTATTTTACTTATTTATTTTTATTTTTTTGAGAGAGTCTCACTATGTAGTTCATGCTGGCCTTGAACTTACTATGTAGCCGAGGCTGGCCTTGAACTCACAGCAATCCTTCTGCCTCAGCCTCCCGAGTGCTGGGATTACAAGCATGTGCCACCATGCCTGGCTTTGATTTACCATTGAAGAAAGAATTTTCTAATAAATGTAGTGTAGCCAAAGTGTACAGTATTTATAAAATTTGCTGTACCATACAGTAATGTCCTATGTCTTCTCATTCACTCTCCACTTATTCAGTGGCTCACCCAGAGCAATTTAAGTCCTGCAGGCTCCATTCATAATAAGTGCCCTATACAGATGTTCCATTTTTATTTTTTGTATCATATTTTAATGTACTTTTATGTTTATGTTTTTTTAGATACACGAATATTATTGTATTAAAATTGACTACAGTATTAAGTAAAGTAACCTGTTGTACAAGTTTGTAGCCTAGGAGCAGTAGGCTACATCATACGACCTAAGTGTATAGAAGGCTACAGCACCTAGGTTCATGCAAGGACACTCTATGTTGCTTACATAATGACAAAATTGCCTTACAATGCATTTCTCAAAACATATCCCCATGATTAAATGGTGCATGACTAATTGTCTGGCTTCATAGTGAGTGCGCATATGTGTTAGAGGAACAAGATTAATATGCATGTAACAATTACAGAACAAATGAAAATGTATTTTTGGCATTACTGCCTTTTACCTCAGTTTATAGCCATCTGTGTATACTGTATCTTGTCTCTGAAATTTGAATGTTGAGGCCATACAGGAGTCATCATTTTTCCTACTAACACATAGCATACACAGAATGTATTCAGTGTATATTTTGGTGGAGGAATAAACCAGTGAAGTATAATTGAGTGTGTCACATAAAAACTTAGGAATCATCTCTAAGACCTTGCTTGTTTACCCTGCATTTCCATTTCATCAACAAAATTGCCTTTTATAACTCCAATATGTATTCAGAATCTACTTTTCTTCATTTCCATTTGTAACTCTGGTCCAAGTCACCATCATCCCTAACCTTGACTTCTTTGATAGCTTTATAATTAGTTTTCCCCTTTTCATTCTTGTGTGTAGTCTTTTCATGATAGCTAGAATTATCTTTTAAATGTATGCATCAGATGTCACTGTCCTGCTAATAATTTCCTAATAATTTCCTGATATATTTAGGACTTCTTACTGTGATTTGAACATTGGCCATCTCTCTAAGCTCGTCTCTTACTATTTTCCTTCACTTACACTCTACCACATTATTGTTCTCTCAGTTTTGAACCATAGCTATTTCATTTGCACATGCAGACATTTGGACTATGGCTCCTCCTGCCTGGGAAGCTGTTATGCAGATACTGGAATGACCGGTAGGCCATAGCTCAGATATCCCTTCCTCACTAAGGTCATTCATGACCACCCAATCTAAATTAACCATGTCAATTAAATCCCTACTACTGCACCCTAACTTTTGTCTCTTAATATTTATCATTATTTAATATATTGTTGTTCTTGCATTTATTTGGTTCATTTGTTCCTTATCTGTGTTCCTTTTCACTGAAATGTAATCTTCATGACAGCGGAAACTTTATCTGTCTTGTTCAGTGGTACATAACCACCTTAGTCTAAGTCACAGCAAAAGCTTGTTGATTAAGGACGTTGCTTGTTCCTGTGGCTGAGTGGAAGTTCTTAATGGTGGTGATACCCAGGAACCAAGTGAAAGAGCATTCTAAAAATCATCAAAGAAATATATACATATTAATTTTCAAATAAAGATGACAGAAATTCCCTAGATGCTTAGAGATAGTATTTGACATACAGTAGGATGTCAATGAATATTTGTTGAATAATGACTGTTTAGTGGATTAACATGCATTGGAAGTTTCTTATATCATAATCACTATCACCATGTATTGAGTTCCTTAGGAAACAGACTCTGAGATGGCATTTAGACTATAGGGTGCTTACTCTGGAGTACCCTTGGGTTTAACACCTATGGGATGGAGAGGAAGGGAGCAGGAATGGGCAGAGGGAGTTGAGCCACAACCTCAACTTGGCCAACTGTAAACTTGGCCAACCCCAACTTTTTAGCTCCATGAAGACCTGGAGCTGAAAACGATGTTCATAGTTTCCCTGAGGTAGGCCAGAGTGACCTTGAACAGTCAGTCAGTGGATGTGGACTGTCCCAAGAAGGGCCTCAACTTTGGATATAGTGTCTCTCTGCAGCTGAAAAAAAATCTCTGAAGGGGATAGTTGGTGAAGGATGTCTCCAGCAACTGGAACAAGTATTTCATTGGAGGGAATCTGAGCAGGACCTCACAGTGTTCATCACAGTCTCCCCACAGTACTGCCCACACTCAATTCTCCCAAGGTTTTAGTTGCAGGTCCCCAAGGATTCCAGGGACCTACCTCTCTGGGGGAAGCTTAGAAAACTAATGTTAGTGGGAAGAAATTACAGACCCCACAACTATGGGCTGCATGTGATACTAATTATCTCCTTTCTTCATTATCGATTCTAGATTCCACTCGACCTCTGTAAAGCCTTTCTGCTGGTCTCAGCTGCTTACCTGGTGACCCACAGCCTTCCTCGCAGAGGGGCATGTTTGTAGATTCTCAATGTATTCACCACTTGTGTATTCTTTTTGAGCACTCTAGATCTTTTCAAATTTTTATACCTTCACTTTTATTAATGCATATTTGTCATACATATGGATCACATTTGTCATAGGGAATTTGTACCTGTACGTGATGTAACTTTTACCATTCCCCTCTCCTTTATAAAATGTGATGAAGTGCCTCAGTGGCTAGCTCAGTTCATGCTTGCCCTCTGTTGGGCAGAGGAAAATCACTTCAAAGTGTTTTCTTCACAGTGTGGCAGCAGGTGCAGTATTTGGAGCTGAAAAACTAAATGTGTGTCATTGAAATAAATTGCAAGTTGATGCATTTTTTATAGAAATGTTTTCAGGTGCTGAAAGAAAACTGCCCATGGCCCCTTTCCCAGCATAATGGCAGGAAGAAACTATCCAATGTCTCGACTAGCACTTTCAAAATCTGTAAAGTTTAATTTAAGGCTTGATTTAAACTCTGAACTTCAGGTAAAGTGGAATGCCTCAAAAACACTATCATTCAACATGTATTTAAATTCTTAAGTTTGCTACTTTTGGCCTCTTGTAACTTTTTGCTATTTGAAAATTGCGTCTGTTCTCCTACCATACATTTACCCATCTCTATTTAGAAGTTAGTAAGTGTGTAATCCTTTGGTGATTTATAGAAAGCTTTTTCACTTGGTTCCTGGGTGCCAGCATTATTAGGAGCTCCAGTTCAGCCATAGGAACAACTGGGACAATTAATCAGCAAGTTTTTGTTGTTTGAAGCCAAGATAAGTAGGCTCAATGACAAGATCAGAGGTCACCCTGAGGCAGACTGTCAAATCATATATGCATTTTCTTTGTGTACACCCCACGTTTTCCTGACATCGCCAGGGAAGACTAGGTGGTAGTTTATCACTCATGCCAATCCCAACACGCGTCAACTTACCAGACACTGGGGACCTGGATTTCATAGTTCCTGGCTCGTGTCATTCCTCTTTTCTTGTGCCTGTTCATTCCTTCCTCATGAATAATAAATAGTACCTACAAGTATTGAGTGCTTACTGTGACCTAGGCACTTTGCCAAATTTTCATGTGGATTAACTCATTTAATCTTCACAGCAACTTTATAAGGTAGGTAGCATTATTATCCTCAGTTTACAGATGTGTCAACTATAGTATGGAGTGGTTGCATAACTTACCTACAGTCATTTATTCCCTCACTAAATATGCACTGAGCACTTTCTTTTTAAAAATTTATTGGTACATGTTTGCAATGCATGCATTTTATAATCAGCTTGGAAAGTTGGTACCTGTATAGAATACAATTTGTTTCGTTTTTCTTATCCCCTTTCTCTCCTGCCCTCCCTCCTCTAATTCCCCTTCCCCTCTTGTCTTTCTTGTTATTATTAGTCTTAGTTCACGTTTATGGCCTAAAATGTCCACAGTCATTAGGGTTTTTAGAATCCTATACATGACATATCTTTACTCTACCTATTTCTCCATACTCCCACTTGCCCCTCACCCTTGGTCCCCCGGACTCTTTCCCATCTGCAAGAGATCATCCCCTTGTCTACTTCTATCCTTCCTTTATTTTTCTCTTAGTTTGTACTGTGCCTTATTCAGATGAGAGATATTATATGATATTTGAGCTTGTGTGATTTATTTCACTCAACACTATATTTGTCAGGTGCATCCATTTTCCTACAAATGTGTTAAATTTGTCCTTCTTTATAGCTGAGTAGTATTCCATTATATATAGATACTGTACCACATTTTCTTTATCCATCTGTTGATGGATACACAAGCTGCTTCCAGGATTCAGCTATTATGAATGTGCTGCTATAAATGTTGGTATGTATGTATTGCTGCAGTGTGATATTTTAAGCTCTTTGTGGACGATACCTAGAAGGGGGATAGATGGGTCAGATGGAATTTTGGTTCTCTGAGAAATCTCCACACTGATTTCCATCGTGGTGTATCGTTTACATTCTCACTAACAGTGTTAGAGGGTTCATTTTTCAGCACAGCCACACCAACATTCGTTATTTTTTGATTTCTTGATGATTGCCATTCTTTCTGGAGTAAGATAGATCTTAGTGTTGTTTTAATTTGCATCTCTCTAACAGTCAGGGATGTTGAACATATTTTTATATATTTGTTGACCATTTGTATTTCTTCCTGTATTGTTCACTTCACTTTCACATTTCTTGACTGGGACTTTAATTGTAGGTGGTCTAATTTTTTGAGTTTTAAAAATATAACGTAGATATTAGTATTCTGTCTGAGGAGTAGCTGGCAAAATTTTTTTTCCCATTCTGTGGGTTGTCTCTTTACTAATTGATTCTTTTGCTGTACAAAAGCTTTTAAGTGTTATATAATCCCATTTGTTGATTTCTCTTGTTATTTCTTATGCAACTATAGTTCTGTTTAGAAAATCCTTTCCTATGCCTATGTATCCAAGTGTTTTACCTATTTGTCTTCCAATGTTTTTTTGTTGTTGTTTGTTTGTTTGTTTATTTGTTTTTGGTGCTGGGGATTGAACTCAGGGCCTTGTGCTTGCTAGGGAAGCACTCTAACCACTGAGCTAAATCCCCAGTCCCCCAATAGGTTTTATGTTTCCGTATTAATGTTTAAATCCTTGACTCATTTGATTTTAATTTAGTACACAGTGAGAGATATTGGTCCAGTTTCAATCTTTTGCATACAGTTATCCAGTTTTCTTAACACCACTTGTTGAATAAGCTATCTTTCTTCCAACATATGCTTTTGGGCTCTTTGTCAAAAATCAAATAGCTAGATGTGTCTAGGGATGTTTCTATATCCTCCATTCTGTTCCAGTGATCCAGGTGCATATCTGATTTTGTTTTAGTACCATGCCATTTTTGTCACTATTACTTTCTAGTATAGTTTGAAGTCAGGTATCATAAGGCCTCTTGCTTTGCTCTTGTCCAAGAATGCTTTTGCTATTCTAGGTCTCTTCTGCTCTCATACAAATTTTAGGATTGTTTTCTATAGATGTATACAGTATGCTGTTGGTGTTGTGATTAGGACTGCATTGAATCTGTGTAACAGTTTTGGGAATGTGGCCATTTTGACAATATTGGTTTTGCCCGTCCAGAAGCAGGGAGCATCTTTATATTTTCTGATGTCTTTTTCATTCTTTTTCAGCAAACATTTTCTAACTTTCCAGTATAATTCTAGGTATTTGGTATATGACAGTGGAAGCACATGAGAGTTTATGCCTTCAGTTAGCTTATATTTTGGTGTAGAAGGTAGACAATAAACAGGAAAGTAAATTAATTTGGAGAAAAATAATTGAGGGAAGGCATGTTGAATGCTGGGATTGAGGGCAAGGTTATTGTATTAGATGATCCAGGATAGGCCTCACTAATAATTATATTCGCGTAAAACCTGAAGGAATTGAGGATAGAAGCTATGTGGGCAAGTGTTTTCCAGTTAGAGAGAACAAAAAGTACAAAGATGTTGAGGCGGAATTGTGCTCGGTGTATTCAAAAAAGAGCAAGGGGATGACAGAGTTAGAGTGAGACAGAAAGAGATGAAGTTAGAGGGGCAACAGTGTAGGCCATTTTAAAGGCCTTTAGCTTTTATTTTGAATGACAGAAAAAAGTCATTTGAGGATTTTGAGCTGAGGGGTGGTATGATCTAAATTATATTTTAATAAGATCCCTCGCAAACAAAGGGCATAATAAATGATGGATAGAAGGAGACAAGGGGATAGATCTCTTGCAAATGGGAAGGGATCCAGGAGATCAAGGGCAAGGGTAGAGGGGAAGGGGAAGGGCAAGTAAGTAGAATAAAGATATGCCATGTACAGGAACCTAATAACCTAAATGAATGTAAACATTATATGTCATAAACGTGAGCTAAAATTAATAAAATTAACAAGAATGAAAATGGGGAAAGGGGATTTAGAGGAAGAGAGAGGGAGGTGAGTGTGAAAGGAAAGGGGATTAAAAAAAGAAGCTGTATTATGTGCATGCATCCACTCCCCAAGATGATTGTAAACTGCAGGTACCACGAATATGTACTAATACAAAATAAAGAAAGACCTTTAGCTCCTGAGTTAAGAACAGACTATGGGAGTCAATGAAAAAACCAAAAAGATGAATTAGGGAGTTAGTGTAATAATTTGTGTAAGAGATAATGGTGGCTTAGATCAGGATGGTGGTGTTGGGGATCTTTTTTTTTTAGATTTTTATTAAAATTTATGAAAAATTACACAAACTTACAGGCCATTACACAAGCTTACAGACCACAATACATTGTGCCTTTTGCTTATGACAGTGAGGAATGTAACAACCGCATAAATGAAGCAGGAAGTCACAACTACCTAAAGTTACTATAGTACCCAGTGTATGTGTCACTGATTTAAGTTTGGGTCATTAGATTCTTATTTGTAAGATATCATTATTCCTCTGGATTCCCATTCCCCTTCCCCCTTTGCCCTCTTCTTGTTCCCTTGAGCCCTTTGCCTATTAGCTTATATCTAATCCTTTGCCTTTTTGTATCCATTGTTTACCCTTTTCTTTTGTTTGTATTTTACCTCACTAAATGAGGGATACCATACAGTATTCCAGCTTGCGAGTCTGGTTTATTTCAATTTTTATAGCAGCACAATTTGTAATAGCTAAATTCTGGAAGCAATCTGTACACCCATCAATAGATAGCTAGATAAACAAAATGTGGTATGTATACATAATGGACTACTATTCAGCTATAAAGAATGACAAACTAGAGTCATTTGTTGGAAAATGGATGGACCTGGAAAATATAATGTTGAGTGGTAGGGATCTTGAGAAGTAGTTGAAGTTTAGAAATACTATGGATTTAGGGACAGGAGGATTTTCTAAGTAAATAAATATGGGATATGAAAGAAAAATAGGAATCAAATATGGCACCAAATTTTTTGGCCTGAGGAATCAGAATGAATTTTCCAACAATGGAGATGGTCAAAATGGCGCGAGGAGCAGACTTGGGAGGGAAGGCTGGAGATTGGTTTGGATCATGTTAAATTTTAGGGACCTCTTAGCTAGCCAAGCAGGAGATGTTAGGAAGCAGTTGCATATGTGTATCTGAAGTTTGGAGGGAGTGCGCTCGGCTTGATTATAAATTTCTGAGACATCAGTAGTTGGTATTATCTCAAGCAAACATATTCCAGTGTCCATACTTTTAATCACGACCAGATACATTTCTTGCTATAGATTATATTACATACTCTTCCCATACAGATTTTGCTATGTCCCTCGCCCTCAAATAAGATCTAAATCATTGTCTAAAGCTTTACTAATGGTAGAAATGTAGAAATGTTAGGCCCTATTAAAATTCTGTGGGGGGATGTTCACAGGATTTAATAACATATACCATATGGCCTCTGAAAAACAATGTAGATGTGTTTAGAATACTGAGTGTGGTGTCAAAACATTGTTTATCGCAGTAGTCCTTTTAAATTAACCTTTGCTCTTTTGGATTGCTCCCTTACCTGGTGTGCATGCATGTGTGTGTATGTGTGTGTTTGCCTGTGTGGAGTTGGGGGTGTTCCTGATGCTGTACTATAGCCTTGGAACAAGGTCTCAATCCCTACTTGTTTTTAATGTACCCAAATGCCACAGCCAGTTCTTCATTGCTTAGTTTATGTCAATGCGTCAAGGTTATTCAGATACATGTGTCCCAGTAGGTAATGGAATGTCAGTCTCGGAAGATGCCAATTAGAAATCCCTAGGCCAACAGAGTTCTAAGGCATCCAGTCTTGCATAATATAAAATTGTAATCAGCTGGATGGATGAACTGAGTGCAAGAGCCATACGTTTAGTTAGAACGGCTTCTCCGTGCCAGATGGCCACTTCAGAAAAGGTAATGGAGAAACTGCTTCTGAGATGACCAGAGAGCAATCCATACTACTTCTGAAGAAAATGCTCATTACAGAATTCCTAGAGTCCCCAGAAGAGAATAAAAATGAAAATATTGCTGTCTTTAAAATGATTGCTAATCAGGACTGGCTTTTATGCATAATAAGAGTTGAGAAAAACATGCAAAGGTAACCTCCTTCTTCCTAAGTGTCTCCTCTGTGGTTCACTTAGTTGGTACCCACATTTCTGTCATTTTCATGATTTGCGTGGTTGGGATATTGCTGCTTTTGGAAATCTAGTAGACTTTGTAAATAATCTTGGAAGGGGAAATGTTTTACATTATTAGTCATTACTACTTTTTCATGGGGGTTATTGTTGTATTTAATCAGAGGTGCATTTTGGAAAATAGGCATACAAAACCCGAGGATATGTGACCCTGGTTATGGACTTGCTCTGGAATAAGCAGAATGCATCTTAGTGCTTTTTTGGAGGGAGCCTAGTTGTTCATATTCCTTGTCACCAACAGCACGGGGCAACACTGACATACGATAGTAGAGATAGCACGAGACTATAAACTGGAAATTTAAGTTTAGATCCCAACTCACACAGATTAGCATTATAACTGTAAGCAAACACTTTCTTTGCTTTGGTCCTCAGTTTCCTTATTGAAAGATGAGGGGATTTAGACCTGTTTGCCTCAAACTTTAAGGTACATATAAACTATGCACAAACGTGTGTTAAAAGCGCAATATTTTTGGTCACCTTCTGTTTCTTTGTCATTTAATTCACTGATTTTAGATGAGGCCCAGAAATCTTCATATTCTTTCAGTACCCCAAAGGCTGTGTGTGGTTCAAGGATAACTCTTTGAGAAACTGGGTTAGATGATTTATAAAGTCATTGCCATCTCTAAAAATTCTTTCTTTCTGGTAGTTTTACTTGTCTTCTGTTTGGGAATGAGAAGAAATCATTTTTGTACTTTCATTTGCCCTGTTGTCTTCCTTTTCCTTTGTTCATACTCTTCTTCGCTCATGTTCTCTCCTTGTCCCACTGACTCATTTACAAGATAGCATCTGGGTGTAGGGGGCTTGGGAAAAATTCCATAAATACTGACCCTGAAAGCATTGTGTGGGAGTCCTGTGGGAACATGGACATCTAAGCCCTGGGCCCTGGTTTTGGGTAGAGAAATATTGTATTCAGCTAGTAATATGTGACACATGGGCACATGTTCTGATAGAGATACAAACTACAGGGAGGTCACAGATAGACAGAGGACAGAAATTAAGGGACTTTTGATGGGAAAATATGAAGTTTCCCCTTTTATTTCATCACCTCACTTGAGATCTATCAGATACCTTAAGTAATCGAAAGAGCTAAAAGACCATGACAGGGAGAAATGCTGTTCAGATCAAATCCTAAGCCGGACATTTAAGCCAGTTGTAGATACAGTTGTTCTCAATCTGGCTACACAACAGCATCTACTGACAAGAATAATGAAGCTTAAACCACATCATAGAGGAATAAACCCAAAATCTCTGAGGGAGAGTATAGGCATCAGCTGCTTTTAAAATGTACCACGTGATAGAAATGTTCATTCAAGATTGAGACTTGCTGCCATAGTAGCTGTCTTGTAGAAGTGAAAAATAAGACATAAATACCTACCAGAAGTGGTAGGTTCCCGAACTGCTTGAGAGGGTCTATGTGCAGTCTCCAGCTGGCCCTAGTACTCCTCAGCTGTGGGTTCCAGCTTCACTTACAGAGTATGTGCTTAAGCCAACGTTCCTCCATACATCCAGACTCTCTTATCTGTGTCTCCTCTTATCCCCGGCTCAGTTTTTTGCACTAAGTGATGATAGGGGGCACCTAGAGTGTCTGCATAAGACAGATTTGATTTCAAGAAATCAAGTGAGTTTTGCCTTTACTATAGTTGGAGACTTTGGGATCACTCACTGATATAGTCTCAATTTTAGCTTTTGCATGTCCTACCAATACTAGCAATACAAAACCACATATATGAAATGGGAATTTTCTCTGATTTAGCTTGAGTTTCAATTCATTTCCTTCTCTCAGTTCTAGCTACCTACTGAGAACATTTTGGTCTGTATTGATTGGTCTACATTTATATGTTGTTAGTGAATGTGTTCCATTCACCCTTATCTTTGGAAACAACAGAATCTGTCACATGCTCAGTTTCTTTGCTTTTTCACAGCAGTGAAGTGGTCACATGGGTTTCCTTTCCTTTTGGTAAAGATTATGTGAACACTTCATAGTCTACAATGAGCTTTCCAATCCATTCTTTGATCCTACAGTAATGCTGTGCAGCAGGCTTGCCATGAGCTATTAGTATTCTTTTAAAGATGAGGACATTAAGGTGGAGAGAAGTCGTTTGCCTCAGGTTTATGTAGGCAGGACTCAGAATACGCTTAGTACTACTGGGTATCTTTTGCTTGTTTCTTGTTTATTATCTGTCTTCTCTGCCAGTGGAATGCAAAGTGATTTGAACAGAAGTTCACCTCTACATCCTTAAAGACTAGATTAGTGCATCACATTTAGTGAATGCTTTTGTTGAATCTTGAAAGAGACCCCTCTTCTTGTCTTGTCCTGTGTTTTTTTTTAATCCCTATGTCTACTCTTTTCTCTGTATTCAAACAGAAAAATGTGTAAATAGCCACATAACTACCATTTAATGGAGTGCTAGGACCAGGACCTGGTTCGTTTAACGCCTGCCAGAGTACATTTATATTGACTTCTTTATGGACCGTGGCAGACCCAATGCTATGATATGGCATATTTTAGAAACATACATGTAAAATGATGACTTGGATTTTCTTAAGGTAACTGACAAAGCTAACTTTCCACAAAGCTGTGGAACAGAAGTTTGTTTTCTTTGCCCATACAGTCACCTCCCTCTTTATCTGAGCTAGAGCTTAGGTACTTAATCCTTTCGGGTTGTTTAGTAGCTCCACTGTGGGTCCCTCCATTCCAACATGCTCTCTACTGTTCAGAATCTTTTCAGATCCTTTTTCTTTTATCAAAATTTATCTGTCTTCTGACTGTTCATAGGGCAGTTTTCAATTGCTAGCTGGATGGTCATCTCACTTCTCTGACTCTCAAGTTTCTTACCAAATAACAAGAGTAATAATAGATCCTTTTCACCTATGTCATTTGCGTGGTATAAATATAAAGCAATACAATGTGTAGGTATAAAGCATTTTCTAAACATGTGATGATGGTGGCATTTTTTTTTCTAGGAGATGGTTTGATATAGCAAACAAATCCCTCTGTGGTCCCAAAGCCTTAAATAATGGTTTGTACTAATTCCTATGTTGGGAATTTAAAAACTCTTGGCAGATGTGTGAGGGACAGATTTCTAGTCAGAGATGGGAGAAAGAGAAGTTTTTAGGGCTTCACTGCTTATTTTGTAACATGGCTCCCCTTATTCTTTGTTCGTCCTATACAACTGCTACTTCTGCAAAGTCGCAAATTGATCAGAACTATACTATTTTGTGATAACCAGTTTGACTTGAAATGATTTATGCTCATCCAATCTAGTTGGAGTCCATTTGGTTCACTTTCAAAACCTTTTTTACACTATAGCTCTTCCATGTTGTAGATCAGTAGGCAACAGCTCTCTGCTGCACTAATGTTGAATTTGGACAAAGTATTCTTTTGCTTGCTGATGTTCCATGACTAGGGGAATGATGCCAGTGAGGTGAAAGGTGAGGGTTAGATAATGCACAGAAGCCTGCACTTGAGAAAGCTGGGGCCAACCAGGAGGGCACACCGTTCATATGGAATCTTGCTCCATTGTGTTATTACTGAGGTCTCTTTGTCAAAATATGTCAACAAGTGCCTTTTGAGGAGTTGTGAGACACAGAGGTTGATGTCTTTCCAGGCGTTTTCCTGACACAACTGTCATTCTTGAAAATTACAGAGTGCGTATTGAAACTAAGATTATAGGTTTAAACAGCCCTTGCCTCTCTCTGACTAAGGACAGCCTAAGTAATGCCCAGAAGCTAAATTAGGTCTCAGTCATTATGAAAATTGAAAGTAATGCATTACAATTAAGAGTTTGAAAACAGCCTTTAATTTAGATTCCACAAAACACTGATGAGTTAGGAGGGTATGATACTGAGGTCTCATGGGGTCTGTATTAAATATGACTAGAAGCTTTTAAAGCTTTCTCGCTACTTTAAATGTGGTCTGATGGCCTTGGCAATCTGAAGGCAATGAGACTGGTTCACTATTTCAGGCCCTGTTAAGTGTGGTAGTAAACATCTTTGTAGCAAGACTTACTGCTTAGAAAGGCTGGGACTCTAGATAGATAAGGTGACCTCTGTATATGCAGCTTACAAATAAAGGATCAAAAGAAACTCAGTCTAAGAAGTAAAGATATTCTGAAAGGAACAAGGACATTAAAAAGAAATAGAAAAAGAAAACTGGACTTACTTGGGATATAAAGACAGAAAGAATTGTCCAAAAGAGTGCAGATGGGAAAAATTGAATGTTGTTCTGAAATTCCTAAGTCAAATAATTCCGATCTCATAAAAAATAGGGGAAATCCCAGAACAAATTCTAACTTAGAAGCGCAATGGTTAGAAGAGAAAGCAGAACACTATAATGCAGAGAATAGCATGTTGTAAGGGGGACTAGACTAATTTAGGCCATGGACCCAGAAGCTTCACTAAATAAAGAGAGGAAATGAAGATAAAGATCTTTGGCAAAATTGCTTGTGACTCTGGCTTCCTTTCTATTACATTTAGGCCTTTAGATATCTGAACTTGAAATTAAGCTATGTATGTTTGGAGGCGTGAATGTGATATTTATAGGTTTTTAATGGTATATGTGCATATTTGGGGATGTGGAAGAAAGATCATTAGAAATATCTAAAATCTCACTACCCTAAGATAACAACTTTTAAGATGCTCTTACTTTCATGTGGCTTATTTTGTGTATACATACATATGTAAGTTTTCACAAATGGCATCATAGTCTAATGCTTTCTTTATTGATGAATGCATCTTTGGGGGGACGGTTCTCCCCTCTTCTTCTATTTTTCTTACTTATATTTTCTCAAGATAATGTAAATTAGCAGCCTGGTGTATATCTCTCTATACATTTCTCTAGTTTTACTTTATCAGTTTCAGGCTTCTTGGGAATTATTTTGCAAAACTGGTCATATTTTACACTTTTTCTGTATCTTCTATTTACTAACCAATACAGTAGTTTGTGGATATGATGAAACTTGCACAATTCTCTTAATGGTTGGCATAGTAATTCATGACACAAACTTGCCATGGTTTATTTAGTCATTTCCATATTGATGGCCATTCACTATATTTCTAGTTTGTTGCCATCGTCCTTGATTCTGCAACAATTATCGTCATGTTATTTTAAAACACATTAAATTGCAGTTCTTTTAGGTCAGAAATTGTTAACTGAAAATAAAAATGTATGATACTAGCATGTATCTAATAAATCATCTACAATAGGGACCAAGTTTGAGATTGCAGAAAATAAAATCAGCAATTTTTGATTCCACTTTAAACTATTCTGGAGTGCAGGAAAAAAGAATGGAGAGATAAAAATAAGAAAATCAATAATAAATATCATGGACCAGTGAAGCAGAACTAGCATGGGACTAATCTATGTATTTTAAGAGATAATAATCAATATAATAGACATCATAATAGGTGAATAGGAGAAAATATGTCCAAAGTTAAATAGCTGAATCTCTAGATGAAAAGGGATTACCTAGGACCAGTCAAACTAAACAGATGTGACTGATGGGTGTATACTCCTGGTGATGTTTTGATTGTCAAGAATAGAGAAAACAATTTCAAGAATCTAGACAAAAAAAAGCCAAATACACAACAATAGCAACAACAACAATAGTAAAAACAGGTTTCTTCTAAAGAAAAAAAAAGATAGCATTAGAATCTTCTGTAATGTTAAATGTCAGAAAATAATGGAGCAGCATTTATTTTTTGACAGAAAAAATATTTTGACCAAGATAATGCAACCTAAATGTACTTTCAGAACTGCAGGAGTTCAGAAGTATACCCTCTGCAGAATGCTTAGAAAAAAGAGCAGGGAACAACTAAAAATAAATACTCAAAGCAACTGGAGAACAAAAAAATTAAGACTTTAAAATTCAGATTATGGTATAAAAAGATTGGTGTATGTATCATAGTCATTTAAATGTAAAATTAGTTTTAACATTGTAGGTAAAGTTATAAAATAAAGCGTAGATATCATTTAGAACACTTGAAATAGTAAACAATAAGTTTTAAATATAGAAAGTACAAAACGAATCTGAAATTTCATACTATGCCATCATTATCTGGTAGACATGGTGATGGTGTGAGGAAGCATGGATGAATTATCAATAGATAAGTTTCAAAGAGAAAATTAAATTCAGTTATTTTAAATTTAGAGGTAACTTCTTGCAGAAAAAATCATAAAATCTACTTTCTAAATGACTACAGAAGAAAAAAATACAGAGAATGAGAGAGAGAGAGAGAGAGAGAGAGAGAGATTAAAAAATAGCAACAGAAGACCAACCAATGCCAATAAATGTGTGTGGGTTAAAAATTCCATTATAGGGCAAAGATTCTCAGATTGAATTAGAAAACAAGAATTAAAAACAAAACAAAACAAAAACGAATACCAACAACAAAAAACCCAAGGGTTAACTGTAATTTATAGCTTATAAAAGACATATCAGAAAATGATTCTTACAAACTGTGCCGCTATAAACATGGGTGTGCATATATCACGGCATATGATGCTTTTAATTCTTTTGGGAAGATACCAAGAAGTAGAATAGCTGGGTCAAATGGAATCTCTAGTCCTAGTTCCCTGAGGAATCTCCACACTGATTTCCATAGCAGTTGCACCAGTCTACAATCCCACCAACAGCAGAATGGATAAAGAAAATGTGTTTTTTTTTATATAATGGAGGACTACTCTGCCATAAAGAATGATAAGCTTGAGATATTCCTAGGTAAATGGATGCATTTTTAGACCATACTCTTAAGTGAAATAAATCAGACACAAATGTTTAAATACCGTATTGTTTCTCTGGTGTGAGAAACTGAAAGTGTAAATAAAGACTAAAATGTATTATATTGGGAAAATGTCCAAATGGGAAAGGGAACAAGGGAGGGAGAAAGGAACACAGGGACAAGAGAAATAAGAAATGGAAGGAAAAAATGGAAACAAAGCTTTTGTAAATAAGTAGGGGGGGTGAAGGGAGGGGAGGGGAATGGGGAGAAAAGAGGCAACAAGATATGTCTTTTACAGGTACAAATCCCCTATGATGAATGTTATCAGTATGTACATCTAAAATGTACCATTAAAATAAAATAAATTAAAAAAAAAAGAAAATTATTTTTAAAAGTGATACATGCTCCTCACTTAGCCCATGCTGCTGTCTGGGCTCAGCACCAGATCAAGTAGGATTCAGGAGCATGTACCCCACCCCTGATCAATGCCACTGCCTGCCAGAGACCCATGCTAGAGACAGGAGGTAAAACATTAGTGAGATTCCATCATATCCCAGAAAGAACCGCCATCATCAAGAAATCAAATAATAGCAAATGTCGGCAAGGCTGTAGGGAAAAGGAATCCTTTTACATTGCTAGTGGGAATGTAAACTAGTACAACCACTATAGAAATCAGCATGGCAAATTCTCAAAAACTAAAACAAGAAATTCCATTTTTCCCAGGTATTCCCCTTCTAGATATCTTCCTTAAAGTGTTAAAAGCATAATACTACAGTACTACATGCATACACATGTTTACAGCAGCATAATTCATAACAGCTGAATTTGAGGAGCAGCCTATATGTCCATCAACAGATAAATGGCTACAGAAAACATGTTAATTCACAACAGAGCACTACTCTGCTTCTGTAAAGAAGAATAAACTTGAGTCATTTGTAGGAAAATGGATACACCTTGAGACCATAATGTTAAGTAAATCTGACATGTACAAGCTTAAATATTGCATGATGTCCTTTCCATGAGAAATCCAAAATATATAAAGAGCAAAATAAAAGATAGATAAGAGGAAGTTGGGAGCTAGATCTTTCTCAAACAGGAAGGGGATCAAGAGATGGAGGGGAGGAAGGGGAGGAAAAGGGCTTGCAAAAGGAATTAAGGTGTGTTATGCAACAATTCCACACAAGGAATGTAAACATCGTGTACTGCAAACATGTGCTATTAACAATCAAAATAAAATAAATTAATATAAATAATTGACTACAGCCAAATACAAGGAGAAACTGATAGAGGCTGATCATCAAAAGAAACTTTAGCATAGCTTTTTGCTATGACAAGAAAAGTAAAATATATAAGGCCTCATAAAAGATCTGATTATTTCAATTAATAAATTTGAATTAATTCATATCAAGTTCTTTACTGTAATGAACTATATTTTATTTGGTAGTGATATTAAAAATGTAATTATATATTGCCCACAATATGGACCCTAATTCCAAATGCCAGTCACGTCATACCATTCTGTAGTATTTGCAATTGATAACTGATACATCAAGGGAAACTTTCATCATACTAGAAAATACAGAGTATTTTTTAAAGTAATTCTTGGGTTGAGGAAGAAAACAAAAGCTGCAGTTCCAGAATACTTAGAAAAATAACAATCAGAATACACCACATGTCCAAACCTAAGAGATATTGCTGATCTTCAAGTAGAGGGAAATGCATAGCTTTATAAAGATTTTCTTGTTAAATGTTCAGGTTTGAAAGTAAAGCAACAATCTAAGGAAAACATAAGGAAGGAATTAATACAACTAGAAGCATTACATTTTTGCAGTGCATAATGATTACATTCCTCGTAGGGAGTTGGTACATGTACATAGCACATCTTAATTCTTTATTCATCTCCTTTCCATCCCCTCCCTCCCGTTCCCCCTCTCTCCATCTCTTGGTCTCCTTTTCTATTGCAAAAGATCTATCTCCATACAAGAACCCCCAAAATGTAAATAAAGAGCCAGATAAAAGATGATAACAGGAAATAGGGAGATAAATCTTTTGCAACAGGATTTAATATTGTGTGGTTTCTCTTATATGAGAATCCAAAATATAAATAAAGAACATTTTATTTTTTTCTGAAGCTTTGGTAGACAGATGTTACTTTACATTCTTCTAGTGTTGAATATTGCTCTGGAGACACGTGATGCCAGTCTCCTGCAAGTGTATCGCCTTATTGCGTTCATGTTGTTGTCTTCTCTTTTTTTTGGCTAGATGCCTAAAAGATTTTTTTCTTGAAATCTAGTTGCTTTACTAAGCTATATTTTAACGTTATTCTTTATAAAATCTGTTGGGCTGTGATTTTTTAATCTGTACATTTGGTTTTGATTTATTTCTGGAAAGATTTAGTCCATTTTCATTGTATTCTTTATGTTCTTCAGTTATGTTTATATCGGATTTCCTTTGTCTATTTGTCTACTTTTATATTTGTGGTGTTATTTTGAACTTTCCTAAAACCCTATAATCATTAGGATTTCTGTATTAGGGTTGTGGAATCCTGTACATCAAATATGTTTTATTGGGGTTTCCTCAGTATCAGTTTTTCATGGTAGTATTTACAATTTGATTTTAATTTTTTCTTTGATTGTCTCTTTTAGTTCCAGTAAGTAGTCTCATGCTCATCCATATTAGTTCATACCATCAAGATGTTATATAAAAGAAAATTTATCAATTTCTTTTCTTCTTTTTTTTTTTCTCAGTCCTGAGAGCAAACATGGCCTCATGAATGCTAGGCAAGTGCTCTACCACTGAGCTACACCCCAGCCCCTTAAATTTCTTATTGAGGGTATATTTATTTCCCCTGCAAAGCTTTTGCTAACCCCCAAATGCCAATTTTATAGCCTTCATTGCCTTCCTGATTATAGCATTTGCCACACAGTTTTGAAAATTCTTCTAGATACTGCACTCTATGCTTTAGGAAGTCAGGAACTGTGTTGATTGTTCTTGTTCAATAACGCATCCCCAGCATCTGGCCTGTAATAGCCCTGCTGTTTGTGCTTTAAATTGCCTGGAAGGGTTTCAAGAAGGAGTGCATCACCAGAAGGAACATAGTCTTACGAGCTGCTAATTATGAACATACGTTGAATCCTTAGGTTCATGCACTTTATTCAGTACAGTACAGTACTGTACATTTTTTAGTTGTTCTGCTGTTTGACTTACAGTTGAGTTAGGTGAACACTCAAATATATTCTTTCCTCTGATGTTCTTCCTCCTTCTACTTTCTATGCTTTTGCCAATCACCGAGTGTCTGGCTTTCTCCAGTGTTCAAAGTCATGGACTTCCATTTGAGGCTTGTATCAAGGAGGGTTGAGGAAGGCTTCATAGAATAGGTGGCGACCTACAGTTTTCTTTTGGAATAGGCTGATATCATTCCCTTTTTTTTTCATAACACATCTTAAATTTTTTGTCCCCTACCCCTGCCAGCCCTCTCTGCTCCTTCTATCTCTTGGTCTACTTGCTCTATCTCTTGTTCCTCTTCCCATTTGATAAAGATCTCCCAACTTTCTCTTATCTGTCTTTTACTTTACTCTTTATTTAAGCTATTCCCCATTGAGGTATTTTTCTCAAAAGAGTTAAAGTCATCATATTACAGTGATACATACATACCCATGTTTATAACAGCACAATTTATAAGAGCTAAATCATGGAAACAGCCCATATGCCCATCAACAGATGAATGGATAAAAAAAAGTGGTATTCATACACAGTGGAGTACTATTCTGTCATAAAAATGATAGACTTGAGGCATTTGTAGATAAATGTATACACCCTGAGGCCATAATATTAAGTGAAATAAATCAGACACACAAGTTTAAATATCATTTAATTCTGAGAGGTGCATCTATCTGAAACATTTCTTTCTTATTTATATTGATTGCCCATTATTTTGTTGAGAAACACCTACCACTAGAGATGCTAATACAAAAGGTATGGGGCCGAGGAGTGAAAATTATGTTCTGTTAATTTTATGCAGTACCCAGTAATTGTTTTGAGTGTAACAATGAATTGTGTAATGAGGGTTAATGCTTTTTTTCTGTACAAGCAGTATTGTGAATCAGTTTCAGGTCACTACGATGCAGTAGACATCACAATAAAGTAAGTCACATGAATGATTTTGTTTACTAGTGTATAAAAGAATAATATTTATTTAACACTGTAGTCTATTAAATGTTGAATAGCATTATGTCTAAAAACCAATGTACATACCTTAATTAAAATATACCGTGTTGCTAAAAAAATACCAACAATCTTCTGAGCTCTTGAAAAATATCACTGACAGACTTAGTGCAATTTTGCTACAAACCTTCTATTTATAAAACAGTATCTGCAGAGTGCAATAAAACGAGGCATGCTTGTGTGTGTGCATAAGTGCATATACTTTTCAAATATTCTCCTTTGTTGTATGAAGCATTTGAAGTAAGAAGCTAAGTGAATTTTGTTTTCAATTATAAAAGTTAAAATTTATAGAAATGTAAATGGGGGTTATTTTTGTCATTCTGCCAGCACCTTATGTGGTATGACTTGAGAGACTGGAAGAAGCTTCTCCGCAAAATGATCTTTCTTTCTTTTTTTTTTTTCACTTTTACTTTTATGAAATAATAAAACAAAATTTCACAACAAAATAGTAAGGGAATAACCATATTTAATACGCTGTGTATCATTATCTTCAAAGTAGTTATTCAGAGTAGAGGACAGCAACAAGAAAGATTCTCTCTTACAAAAAAGAAATAAATAGATATTAGCACTAAACTTTCTTTTCAGTGAACTAAAAGATACTAGTAGAATAAATGAAACAAAGTAGCACATACATTAAAATATTTTTGACACAACGGAATAGGTGGAGAACCATCTGAACCTCTCCCCACTGTTGATCATCTTCCGTTCTGTTCTTCATTTGCATGTATATTCTTTTGTTTCCCATGTGATTGTTAAGTTCTTGTGTCTGACTTAGTTCACTTAACATTATGTCTTTTCACACACAAATGAGCAATCTTGTCAGTGAAGTTATGTCCTGGCTTGATGTAGCTACCCCTGACTGTTTTTAGTAGTTTTAGTATTTTGGGATTTTTTTTAACCTGTTTTCATACCCTGGTGTAATCAACTCTTTGCCTCTTTAAACTATTCTGTTGCTTTTTTGCTTTTGGGCAATCTGACAGGAAACAGAGAAATGCCACAACAAAAACAAAAGCAAAAGAGCAGACACTGGAGGGTCCCTGCTTTTCAGCTATGAGCACGTGTGAACCAAGGCTGAACAAATATCAGTTCTTAGACTGACAGGAAGGTCCTGCAATCCATCAGTTATCAGCAGCTCTCTAAACTTTAACTTTGGTCTTCCCTATGTTCGTACTTTTCAAGGAACTATCCATTTTGTTTGGGGAAGGTTTATACAGGTGATGATGAGATACAAACACTCATAATTCTTTACTTTCTCCAGCTCAACTTTGGAGAACCTGTTAATTGTAACTTCCAGCATTTATAGATTTTTTTCAAATGGAATATCTTTTCCTAATTTCTATAAGTACTAATGTTTTTTAGGATCTTAATCAAATCCCATCATTTCCATGAAGCCTTCCATGAGTCCCCAGTGTTGTTTTGAGCTCTGAACCTGGCTGAATTTGAACCCGAACTTTGTTATTATAAGAAATGTGACGTTAGGCAAGTTACTTAAAATCTTTGTGCCTCAGTATCCTCACCTGGAAAATGGGAATAAGAATGCTTATTTGATCAATTCAGCTTCTGTGTGGATAACAGGAGTTAAGACGTAAAAAATGCTGTGAACATTGCTTGGCACAGAGAAGAGTATTTGCTTAGTAATTATTAGATATTCTTATTACTTCTAATGCAGCTTATAAAATACACTTTGATATATTTTAGTTGAATTTTTATGGCTTAGTTATCTCCTTAAGTGATTTTGGATTAATGTGGTATAGTGAAAAAAAGTAAAAATTCTGGATTCAGACTGCCTAAGTTTGAAATTCTAGCTTTGCAACTTACTAGTTAAGTTTGCAACTTACTAGTCCTCTGATCTTGGACAAGTTACTTCCTTAACCTTATTTAGTCTCGGTTTCATCATTGTATAATGGAGATAATTATATCAAGCACAGAATCTTTGTGAGAGTTAAATGAGATAATAATTCTAGAGTACCAGGCACACAGTAGATACCCCATAAAAGGAGACATTATTGTACATTTTGGTATTCATAGTGCCTGTTCTCAGATTAGACTTTCATGACATATTTGCTAAATGGTCGGGAAGTAAAATATTCTGCTTTTGCAGGCATCCATCTTTTGTGTTTTTCAGAAACAGAGTGAACTAGAAAGGGATAAGTCTATCTCTGAACTCCTTTTTGTAGAAGGCTCAATGAAAATTTTACTTTTCTGTTTTCTTTTTTTATTAGTATGTGCTTGGAATACATAATGATTGCATTTATCACTGGGAGTTGGTACATGTACATACCACATCTGAAGTCTTAATTTTAACTCTAGGCTAAGTATCTTTCCTACCCATCAAGCTGTCCCTTTTCATTATGTTACGCCTGGAAATGTTGATGATCGTGTACTACAAGTATCTGCCATTTGTTGATTTCTTACTATGTGCTATGCGTGTGCTAAATGCTTAGCATAAATTATCTCTAGCCTTATTTCATCTG
>PVJO010006439.1:0-57460 GCA_004026905.1 Hystrix cristata
GTTTTTAAAAACTTTTGCTGATGAAAAACCTTTTTCGGTTTCACCATCAAATGCCTATTTGACTAATTCTTCCTCCTTTTACTAGTTGCTAGCTTACCGTAAATATGGTACAAACAAATTTCACCATTGGTCCATCTCTAAGAATTAGTTAACTCCTTCAGTGAATATTTTTTGAGACTTTTCTGAATGCTGGGTAATCATCTAAATCCCAGGGATAGAAATATGAAACAGAAAAAGTTCCTACCCTCAAGGAGTTTAGGATGTTGCACCAAACTACACCCACCTGGTGAAATCCAATATAGACCCTGTTGCTGCAGACAATGGACCGAGTCCTTGTTCCTTTATCTCAGCCAGAGTTCTCTGCATCCATTCACGGTGCCGTTTAGCAATCCAGTCTGAGTTGTCTGTGAAGTAGCTTGAAGGAAGCCGAGGTGCTGGCCAATGAGAATTCTTCTTCAGCTGACACCCTGGGGAGGTAAATGCAGGTATTAATCACTGCCTTATATCTGCTCATCCTGAACTTCAGCCAGGTGAGCAAGAACCTTGTCTTATTAAAGGCTGTATTTACAGCCCCTAAGATGGGGTCTGGAATATAATAGACACCAAATAAATATTTATTAACTTAATTCATTAACAAACAAATTGTTTTCCTTATTGCTGAGTTCTGCATCTTCCCATGTGGTGCCAAAGTGAAGATGCTGTTGTATTTTATGTCGGATCCCTGGCACAAGTGTAGTTTGTAAGACTGGATTTTATGTGGGCACGTCATTTACCCAAGTCTATTATTCTAGCCATTTCAAACCTTTATAGCTGTCACAGAGGAGATCACTCCAAACCTTTGAGCTGGCTTCATGGCTAAAGTTCTTGATCCCTTTTCCTTTATTTCACGGTTTCTGACTCATCCCTCCTTTCTCCTGGTTTCTTATTTCTTTTATTACTTCTCATTTTGGACCCTGCATTCATCTGCTTGGATATACATGTGCATCGGTGGCTTTGAAACTCCAGTCTCTTCTGGCTGCCCTCATTATCTTCCTTCTTCAATAAGGCCACCAGACACCATAATCCTTTTCAGGGTTGGCTGATGTGGCTGGCATCTACTCATATTGCCTCAATACAGTCCGCAAGAGGAGAAATCAGATGCAACAGCCATTCAACAAATACCATTGGAGTTCACCCTCAACAGTAGTACATGTCAAACAGTGTTACTGTGTGCCTCGCCACAATCCCCTCAATGACCATGCTTTTGCTACTCTTCTTCCTTTACAGGAATTTTTGCAGCCCCTCTCACATCGTTTAATGGACTCTACTATTTTCTTGCATTTCTACATATCTTCCTATAGTTTCTGATCAAAGGAATGAGAAATTAGCCAAACCTTAGCAAAGTATATGGCCTAAAATTAACCCAAGTTTTCTTACCAGCAGTGGCATTGAAGGATTAGGAAAATGGGAGTAGAATCTAGAATCCTATAATTGTCTCTTCAAATAATTCCTTTTCTAGTGGAAAAAGAAGTTAAAAATGTCTTTCATTTTGCTATCACTGTTCCTCAGGATGAAGTATATACACTCTCATGTACTATCTTCTAATTTTCCCTTGGTAAATGATATTTATTGATTTTTTTTCTATCTTCATTCCACTATTATATATGAGCATTTTGTAGATCATGAAATTGGTCAATTAGTCACAGGTATATAATCATGAGGAATTGCCTTTGGACTTCGTCAGTAGAAATAGATGTCATTTCAAGATCTTGGACTTGGAGGTGATACCATGTCTGTGAATGACCAGCTCTGGGGCTGTCTCTTGGCAGGTCTAAAGAGTGTTAATGTTTGCATGTGGGAAAATGGAATTATTTTCAGTGCTTATGATAACGAGAAAGGGGAATATTGGTAAGCTTCTAATCAGAAGAAGGTGTGTGTATGCTAGGCAGGCAAGGAGTAGAAAACAGTTTTCATAAATTGGCATAGTTGTCTTGCTTCCAATGATTCTCTTAATTGTGAAATTTCTATCACCCTTTTCTTGAAAAAAAAAAAAACCTGCTTTTCCTGAACTCTTAAAACTATCTAATGGTCTGCAAGAGTACTTTGATGCATTTACTAGGCCTGCCACAGGGACCAGATGTCAGTTTGGAGGGAGAGCACACATTCCAAACTCATGCAATAAGATGAATTCTTTCCCTAAAGTTCTTCAAATTCATCTGCCGGCTGTAGTTCCAGCTTCACAGAGAGGGAAGCCAATACTTAGAAGCAAAGGTGAGAGAGGGAGAAAAATAGAATGAGCTAAAGACAAGAGAGACCTGGAGACAGATAGCGAAGCAGGATCCTGGCTGCCTTCTAGAAGCTTAGTTGTTTGTTCCTTTCTCCATTTTTATAAACATTTCATAGCCTTCCAAAGAATATTCTGTTTATCTAGGCTACTTCATGTTAGATTTTTCTTACATTGCAAATGTAGCAAGTTCAGTTTGATATACTACAGCAGTTTATAATTCATCATTTGGTGATGAAATTAAAAAAAAAAACTCAAAATGTAAAAATAAAGATAGGACAAAATAAAATAATTTTTGGTACATGAGTGAAATAAGAACAAGTATGGCTTGACACTTGTCTCATTCGAGGGTCATGTTCTGAATAGTTTGAAAGTCATGCCACTGAAGCACCTAAATATGTGACTCAGTGGGGCATTGTAAGGGTGTAGAAAATCAGTCTAGACGGTTTTGTTTTAATGAGCACCACAGGCATGTGGAAGGTGAAGAAAATCTCAAGGAAGGCTGAGTCATTAAAGAGACTGCTCTATACTTGGAGCAAAATATTCTCCCCAAAGTGACACTGTGTGGAATAATTCATGCTTATGAATTTGGTGAGAACTGTAAACTAAGAGGCCAGGAAGAAGTTTCTTTCAATGGCTGCAGCCTCATAAGCTGCAGGAGAGTTCCAATTATCCAGTCAATTGGCTTCGTGTGAAATTTCCATATTATGCAAAATCTGTGGAAGGATCAGAGGAAGTTAATAGAATCATGGCAGTGAGGACTGCACAGTTATAGTGGGATAATGAGTGTGCAGCAAGATTCATTTAGAAAAACCAAACAGAATATCAGGATGACTTAGCTATGAATGGACACCTAAACTAATCTTTTTCCACACTGCGGAAGAACGCATTCTTCCTGTTTATAGAATTCAGCTCAAATGAAAGGAATTCAGTCACTATTAGAAGCTGAAGTGACAGAACTGGCTTATTATTGAAATGAATTGGTTCAGCGGAGTGACTTACATTTTCTCTATGGTCAGGGACAAAATTGAGGCCATTACAGGAAGAGGCTAGAGCATGTGTACAAGGAGCAGTATCTTACCTGAAGAGGAAAGTAGTTTCTGGCAATGAGCAATTTTGTTTTTGGTATATAAGAAAGTAAAATTTATTCATGATCTGAAGATTTAAAGGAACTCTTCTTAATTTTTTTCTATTACTATATGTTTGCAGTACATAATGATCACATTCATCATGGGAGATTTGTACATATACATAACCTAGCCTGATACTTCTTTTTTGTCAAAAAATCAGACTTGTGGATTAATGGAGCAGAATAGAAGATGCAGAAACAACTCCAGGCACACAATCAGCTACCTTGCCTTTGACAAAGGGGCTAAACACCTCTATCGGAGGAAAGAGCCTCTTTAGCAAAAGGTGCTGGGAAAACTGGCTATCCACATGCCAAGGATTGAACCTAAACTGGTATTTCTCACCATACACTAAAGTAAAATCGAAATGGATCGAAGATCTAAATATTAAAACAGAAACACTCAATGTCCTGGAAGACAGAATAGGTAAAACACTTGAAAACATAGGTATAGACAAAGGCTTTATGAACGAAACCCCACTCACACAAGAAATAATACCAAGAATCAACAAATGGGATCAGGTCAAATTAAAAAACTTCTGCACAGTCAAGGAAACCACTGAGCAAAGAAAAGCTATGATCCTCATTACAGAAACCCAAATAGGGAAATGGTTGGTTGTGTGCTTGAGCGTGGGGGCTGACTCTTGATTGAGGCTCCGCAGTAGAGCTTTCTAGTAGTTTTCTGGGGAGACAGGTTTTGTCCTCCCCAGTACAGCCACCACTAGCCGTGTCTGCCTACTGAACACCTTAAATCGGAGCAACTGAGAAACTGAAATTTTACATTTTATTTAATTTGATTTATTTAAATTCAAGTGTAAATAACCACATGTAGCTAGTGTCTTCCATAATGCACAGCAGAAGCCAGGCAATGCGAGTGTCCAGGAGTTTAGAAAACAAGACAGGATATGGGTAGAATGGGCATGCTGGAGAATTTGGAAATGAAGTCACCTGTGCTAGAAAGCAAACTTTGCCTGTTACTTAAGCACTACTCACTTTGTACTCACTCCTTTTCTCTAAATCCTCACTCATATTTGGAGGGGTCCTTTGGAAAAATACCTTTCTGCCTGATTTTTACCCAGAGGATACATGGAATGGAGTTTGTCTACAGGTTCGCTAGGGTTTTAAGAGGAAAGCAATGCAGTTACAGGGAGAATCAAAATAAAATAATTTCTCTCAGCGGAATGCAAAACTTTTCACATCATTGAAACTTTTAGTCAAACTATTCATGTTCTGTTATAGCCAGATTAAACAAACAAAACCACAATTTGTTTGAATTCTATATTTCAAGAGACCTAAATTGAACTAAAACAGTATCTAAACAGACATATCCTCCTATTGGTGTCATATAATAGTGGACCTGCTAACTAAATCTACAGTAATTTTATTTGTATGTTTCTTACAATAAAAATGTCATTATCCTCTCCCGAGTCAGCCAGGCAGAAAACTCAAAAACATCTTTACTTTCTAAATTTTAAAAGAAAAATTTTAAAGTATTGCACATGTTTTACTTTCTTTCCGTCATAGAAAAATTATCAAATGCAGGTAGGCAAAATGTAGGAAAAAGTACTATTGATTGTGGCATGAAACTATAGTTATAGTTTGTCACATATGTCTCTGGAAGGTTTTTTGTTCCCCTGTGATCTATTAGGTCCTCTCTGAATGCTTGCACTCATATATTAAAATGCAACCACACAGCATAATGACTTCCAGTCTGCAGGTAACATTTTCCATGTAAATAAATAAACATGTAATAATTAGTTTTGCTTAAAAAATACATATGTGCATATATTTTGTTCATTTTATATATGAACCAGAATTAATTTAGCCATTTCCCTGTTGTTGCATTGTTTTACTTTTTCCTGACCATTATAAAGAGCACTCTGTAGAAAATTATTATATGTATTTATTTGCATATTTATGCAAGTATCTCCTTAAGGTATCATTTTGACTGCATTGTTACATTAAAAGGTTACGAGTTAAACTCTGATGGTCCCTGTCTTTAACATTAATAACTGCAACAGCTTAGATTATTGAGCACATGTTATGTGCTAAACAGTACATTGCTTTCTATGAATTAACTCAATTGCAATAAGTGCAACTATTATCCCCATTTTACAGATGGCAAAATTGGGGCAGAGAAGCGTTAACTAACTTGCCTAAGATTATTTTTGTTGTTAAGATGAACCAGGATTTAATATCAAGCCTTCTGACTCTTGTCTTTGCCCTTCACCAGAATCCCTTCCTTGCTCCCTCTCCCTGAGTTTTGCTGTGGCAGCACACACTAGAAATCCCTTGTTTCTACTTTGTGGCTAAATACTATTTACTTTGTGGCTAAATAAGATCGTAGGATCATGTGTTTGCATCACTTTGGGAATTAAAGCATACTGTACTAAGCCCTATATAGCAGAAATGAAGAAGGTGTGGATCATCCCGCCTCCTGCCATGCAAGCCATTAATTATTCACTGTTATTTCTTATATAAAGGAAAGCCTCTTGGGATTTCATTGCTCTAGGCACATTGAAAAATATGCCATGATTGAACTATCATAAAGTTTCCAACTGACAAAAAAGGAATTTTTTGGTTTTAGATAATCCCAGTCTCAGGGAGGAAAAGATAAACATCTATCAATAGCAATCGAAATTAATGCATTCATTCAATTTCTCTTCTAGTCAGCAATTCCAGTGGCCAGTATTTTCCTTATATTTCTGTAGTAATGTTTGTTTAATGGTACCTTGTGTTGGGCTTTCAAAGTCCCATTAATTATTTTTTAATGGCTTGATCCTATGATCTTTTTTAGCCACGAAGTACTTTCTAGAGCCTATAGCTCCAACAGATAAAAGAGCAACAGTGCTATCCATGTCCTAAATGACCACTTATTTATAAGAGAGATGTGCAGATTGCAGCCCCGAGGACCCTTGGAAGTGGCTCTCAGAGGATAACTAAATATGCACATGTAAGGGTGCTCTTATAAAACTCCTATAAGAGGTTTAAGCTATTTTTCTTCCTTTTTATATTACTATTTTATCTTCTCCCTGATGACTAAAAATCAAGATTCAGCTAAAATTTATGCATGATTCCACTGAATCAAAGAAGTTAAGGTTTTACCGCCACTGTAAATGCTAAAAGATATTTTATTATTTGAAAGATTTTGAGAGGAATTCAGAGAGTAGCTATAGAGATGTGAATGGACATGTCCATTTCTCGATCCTATTCTATGCCCCCTGCTCATTTTAATTCACAATTGAACCAAATACCAAAGTATATTAGAGCACTAGTTGAGGTTGCCTTTTCATTTTGAAGTGTAGGCAAATCTGCTGAGAAATCTCGGGTGTGACAGTGCAATCAGGATTTCAGAAAAGCATAGTCAAACGCAATTTATATCAGCGCTCAGAGAAAATTGATTGCGATATTATTTATATCATTTTTCTCTGCATTCATTTCTCAATCTATGCATATAAAAATGTTACTTTCTAATTCATGGACTACAGACACCATAGATTATATGAAATTGGTCATGCATTTAAGATTTTAGAATCTTAGAGGGAAAAACATGTTCTACATAGTGATCCATCTTAAATAAAAATATCCATATAAAAAGAATTGATGTTCTTTGTACTTCTCTGGGCAGGAATCATCCTGCTCTCCCTTTTACTACATTAGCATGAAATGCCGCTGCCTATTACTGTAGTAGGCAGCCAACATTGCCATCCGTAGCTGTATAGGAACTACGCTGCTGCTGAAACCTGCATTTGTATTGAGAGCCAGCCTCCCCTCTTCCTGCCTGCACTTACAACGAACAGGAAGTATGGCCCAAGCACCTCTGCCTGGGAAGGTTTCCCAAAGGGAAGAAACAGTCCTATCAGTTATTGTAGGTATTCTCTTACTCTAAATGATCATTTTTGTCAATTTCCAAACCATAAAATGTATCTATTTGGTAGAACGTCAATTTTTGTGGTAAAAATTTCTTCATTGCATTGAGAAATGGTCATTAAAGAACGAACTATAATTACCCAACCCAAAAAACGCTAGAGATTGAAAATTAAACTTGATAAAATAGGACTAAGAACATAAGAAATTGGCATTGTGTATCTAGGAGGAAATACTTCCCACTCTTTTGTTCTTTTTATAACTTTATAGACGCATAATTCACAAACCATGCATCTCATTCATTGAAAGTGTAAAGTTCACAAATGCACAAATATATGAAAAATGTTCACCATCACTACTCATCAGAGAAATGCAATTTAAACCACAGTAACATATTATCTCATCCATGTGAGAATGGCTTTTATCAAAAAGATAAAACAATAGCAAACATTGATGAAGATGTGGATGAAACAGAACCCGTGTATGCTGTTGGTGGAAATGTAAATTAGTACATTATATGGATATTATGGAAATCACTATGGACATTTCTCAAAAAATTAAAAAAATAGAGCTACTATATGATTGAGCAATCACCACTACTGGATATATATGCAAAGGAATGAAATCAGTATGATCAGGAGAATCTGTACCCTCATGTGCTTAGTGCCTATCAGCTATAGATAGAATAAGTAAATGAGGTACACGTATACATAGAATACTATTTGGAAGAAAACATGGTCATTCCTGACAGCAAGCATGAACCTGGAGGACATTATGTTAAGTGAAATAAGCTAGGCCTATGAAGAGAATACCACGTGATCTCACTTATATGAGATATAAGTGATCTCACTTAACAAAGCTGAACTAATAAAAGTACAGAATAGAATAGTGGTTACCAGAGCTTGGTGTGGAAAGCATTGGGGAAAGGCTGATCAAAAGACTCAAAATTTCCATAACATATGTCTTAGTCACTTCCTCATTGCTGGGACAAAACGCCCAACACCCACAAGTTAAGCAGGAAAGGTTTATTTGACTCACAGTCCATAGTTGGTTGTCTCCAAGGCGGGGTGGCATGGCAGACAGGCATTGCAGAGGAGAAACTGTTCATGATGTGGCAGCCAGGAGGCAGCAAAAGCAGCAAGCAGTGAAGCAGTGAGCCTCACTTTCCCTTTTATTCCATTTGAGCTGCAAACCTTTTGGGTGGTGCCACCCACACCTATGGTGGACTTTCCCATTACACACACCCAGAACTATGACAAACCAATTAGTGAACTAATCCAGTACCACACACCCTTAATCTTAATATCACATCCTTAATCCACATTCACATACCCTGGGTCCAGCCACCTCCAAAAAGCCCCACCTCTGACCACATCAGGCTTTGAGGGGACATATAGATACAAGCTATAACAACAAGGAATAAATTCAAGAGATCTATTGTAAAACATGGTGATTATAGTTACTGAGAATGTATTATATTCTTTAAATTTGAGCCAGGCATGGTGGCGTATACTTGAAGTCCCAGCACTCTGAGAGGCTGAGGCAGGAGGATCACTAGTTTGAGGCAGCCTGGGCAACTTGGTGACTTGGCAAAATCCTATCTCAAAATAAAATAAAGGTCTGGGGATATAGCTAACATAAAGGTCCTGGTTTCAATCCCTAGTACCAAAAGAAAAATTACTGACAAGGCAAATTTTAAGAGTTCTCATCACAAAAAAGTGAGATAGTAAATGCTACTTAGCCTGATTTAGCCATTTCTCATGGCTATATTTCCAAACAGCATTTTCTTTCTTCTTCACAGTATCTGTTATACATTTTCATCTTTATTTACACTTATGGCTTCTCATACCAGAGAAACAATGTGATATTTAGTCATGTGTGTCTGGCTTATTTCCCTTAAGAGTATGTTCTCAAGGTGCATCCACTTACCTAGAAATGTCAAATGGGAAGGAGAACTGGGGAGGGGGAAGAGGGAAGGAAGGACGGGAAAAGGAAAAGAAAAGAAAAAGAGAAAAAAGTGGAAAAAATGTAAATAAAGCCATTGTAAATAAGGAGAGAAAGAGGAGCTGACAGGAGTGGTGGGGAAGGGAAAAAACAAGATATATCATATACAGGTACAAATTAACTATGAGGAATGCAATTGTTATGTATATATAAAACGTACCAATTAATCTTGGTTCAATAAAAAAAAAAACAGCATGTGTATCTGATAAATATATACAATTTTTGTCAACTAAAAGTGAATAAAATAAAAAAGCTGTACAATTCAGTGGTTCTTAGTACATTCACAGAGTTGTGTAGTCATCACCACTGTCAATCTTAGAATATTTTTTTACCTTAAAAAAAACTATATACCGCTTAGTCATCACTCCCGAACCTCACATTGCCACCTCTGGCCCTAGGCAGCCACTAATCTACTTTCTGTCCACATAGAGTTTCCCCTTCTGGACATTGCTTATAAATGGAATCATACAACATGTGATCTTTTTTTAATTTTAATGGTACATTTTAGACGTACATGGTGATAACATTCATCATAGGGGATTTGTACCTGTACATGACATATCTTGTTGCTTCTTTTTTTCCCATTCCCCTCTCCTCACCCCCTCCTCCCTTCCTATCTACAAAAGCTTTGTTTCCATTTGTTCCTTCCATTTCTTATTTCTCTTGTCCCTCTGCCCCCCTCTTGTTCCCTTTCCCATTTGGACATTTTCTTCCCTTTCCCAGTATAATACATTTTAGTCTTTATTTACACTTTCAGTTTCTCACACCAGAGAAACAATGTGGTATTAAACATGTGTGTCTGATTTATTTCACTTAAGAGTATGGTCTCAAGATGCATCCATTTACCTAGGAATATCTCAAGCTTATCATTCTTTATGGCAGAGTATTACTCCATTTTATTAAAAAACTATATTTTCTTTATCCATTCCTTGGTTGATAGGCATTTGGGCTGTTTCCAAGATTTAGCTATTACAAAATGTGCCACTATAAACATAGATGTGCATGTATCACTGTGGTATGATGCTTTTAATTCTTTTGGGAAGATACCAAGAAGGGGAATAGCTGGGTCAAATGGAACTTCTAGTCCTAGTTCCCTGAGGAATCTCCACACTGATCTCCATAGTGGTTACACCAGTCTACATTCCCACCAATGGTGGAGAAGGGTTCCTTTTTAATATGTGATCTTTTGTAACTGACTTCTTTCATTCAGCTAAATATATTTGAGGCTCATATATATTGTAGTATGAATCTAAACTTCATTTCTTTTAATTACCAAATAACCTCCCATTATATGACTATACCACATGTTGTATATTCATTAATCAATTGATGGATATTTGAGTTGTTTCTACTTTTATTCTGAATAATGCTGCTCTGAATATTTATGAACAAGTTTTTAAATTATAATTATTAACCCATATTACTTGTACATATTAATGGGACTCACTGTGATATTTCCATACATGCATACATTGTGCACTGGTCATGTCCATATACCCTTTTCCCCTCTCTTTCTTCCCCTAGGTTTCCCTTCCCTTGCACCTCTTGCCAGTCCTAAATAGCCCTCGTAATTTTAGGTCATTATTTCTTCCACATATTAGAGAAAAGATGCAATACTTATCTTTATGAGTCTGGCTTATTTTGTTTAACATTATGTCTTCCAGTTCCATTCATTTTGTTGCAAATTGTGGGCCTTCTTTCTTCTTTACGGCTAAATATTACTCCATGGTGTGGAATTGATGGGCATAGGCTAACTCTGCATTTAACATTTTGAGGAATTCTCAGATTGTGTTCCAAAACTCCTGAGCCATTAGCAATGTATGAGGGTTCCATTTGCTCCATATTTCCAGCAACACTTGTTATTGTGCATGTTTTTATTATATGGTGGGTATATGGCATCTCATTATGGCTTCAATTTGCATTTTTCTGGTAACTAAGGTCACTCTTGTCAATGAGTGATTGAAAGGAAAGGAGGAAAGGCTTACTAGCTAGCTGTATTGAGACCATTCAAGGGAAGTTATATAGGTGGTTCTAGGACCTGACTTTTTGGGCCAGGGATAGAAATGATTGATCCAAACATAGAAACACTACTATTGCAAAGTTAGAGGTTGTAAGTTTTGTTTTCACATTCAGCAGTAACAATAGTAATATCGATTATAGGGAATTTTCAAAGCATATGGTCCCAAAATAAATTGGTAAAGAATAACATTGTCAAAATGACAAATTATGGATGGTGGAGATGGAATATTAAAATGATAATTGGTTACAAATGAGAATTTCCCATCAGTAATATGGCAGTCTGGAATAATAGCTCAGGACTGTTCATAGCACTGGTGCATGGGTTGGAGAAAATGTAATCGAAAGGCCAAGATAAGTTTAAGGATCAGTTCTAGCTCCAACAATCTGTGAACAAATTATAAAGCTTTTTGAGCATAATTAAAATCTCTACCTTCTATGTACACCAGTTTGATTGGAAACATCTCTCTTCCTTTTTCTTGCCTTAGAGTTGACTATTTATTTTCATCTGTGCATACTTTATACAACATATCTAAACATTACAAAATCGTTTGCTCGGGGGAAAGGGATGGGCATTGCCACAGATTGAAGGAAGTCATGGTTGGTAACAGATGTGAATTCACAAAGCTTTCTTGTGGTTTCCATCAGCTCTGAACTAGGCTTAACAAGGCACTAGTCTGCCACAAAAATTGTAGCACTTATTTGAGCTTAACTGTGTACCTTCATGTGTAACATCTGTTCCCAGTATCTTTTTGACTAAATAGAGTATTGCTATCACTAAATTGGAATGCCTGTCAGGAGTCTGGAGCTCTTTTTATTGTGGCATTCAATTAAGATCCATAAAAATAAAATTTACCCTCATTTTCATAATTTTATTCTAATTTGTAAGTTTCTTTTGTATGAGCACACAAGTATTGAAAAATTTTCTCTGCTTTTCAAACTATGGTATCTCTCTACATAGATGCAGGTGAAAACCAACCCTTTATTATATTTTAGTTTGTGCATTTCCTTTCGAGGATTATGAAATACTTTGGCTCTTTCTGGCAACTGATTTACATATAGATTTTATGCTTTTCTTCTATTCCAATTTTTTCCAAGAGAGAAAAGATCCATCCTTTCAGAAATATAAAAGTGTAGCAAGAGAGAGAAAAGTGGGAAAATGTTAGTGTACTCTATATATTTTAAATGTAAAAAAAGTAAATAGTAATAATGATAAGTGGTACCTTTTCTTGATTACTACCTGTGTACCAAGTACTGTAGTAATACTTCACATGCATTTAATTCGTAAAATAACCATATTAGGGAGATACTCTTTTTACCTCTGTTTTAAAAATGAGGAAATTGAGGCTTATAGGAATCAAGGAACTTGCTTGAGATGTGCTATTTATAAACTATTTTTAAATTTGTAAGTAACATATGTGAAATTTTAAAGCAGATTTTTCTCTTCATCTGAAATATGACTAGACTGATGTATCAGTGTACCATGGGCTGAGAAATACACAAAGCATGAAGAGGTAGAGACCAGCTTTGCTTGAGGCATTATAGAAAAAGCATGGAGGAGACCTCAGAGCAGGTTTTAAAGAATAATCATAGGTTACTGGGCAGAAGACAAAGCTGGATCTGCGGCTGCCTCAGGCCATCACTGATGACTAGAGGGAGTGTGCTTGAAATGGCTGTTAGAGGCAGCTGACAGCCCTGCTGTAAGCCACAGTGTCTGCGTGGGTTAAAGACCAGGCTCAGAGTAGCCATGGCGTGTCAGAGAGTTGCAAGCAAACAGTATGTACATGAACCTGGTCAACAGAGAAGACAATGGAAAAATAGGGTATGCTAAGTAAGCGCCTGAAATGTTATTTAAGTGTGGAGAACAGATTGAATGAGAGAAGGCTAGAGGCTTGGGTAGCTATGGCAGAAATCCAGGTAGGGCCTGGGAGTGGGAGCAGAGGAGGAGACTAACCGGAAACTGGTGATTGGTTGAGCGCATTGCAAAGAGCAGGCTGAGGAGAACGTGCAGTTCAGAAGGTGTCATGTAGCAATGCATCATTGTTAGACTCCTGCCAGACTTCTCGCTACTGTGTGCTGGGATGGAGTTTTAAGTTCCCAGATTCTCTTCTATTCAGGATGAGTATTTCAGCATATTAATCTTCATTCGCCAGTTAGTAGTTGTGTAATCTCTGGCAATGTATTAGTTTTCTAGGGTTACCATACCATGGGTTTGGGGTTTAAACAATAGAGATGATTAGATGCGCATTTATGGTGGTGAAAGCCCCAATTAGGGCCTCATCAAGGTTGAGCTCTTCTGAGGTCTGCGAGGGAGGGATACGTTCCAAGCTTCTCCCTTTGGGTTGTAGATGGTTGTGTTCATCCTTGTCTTTGTGCCTGTGTTCAAATTCATCCTTTTTCGTGTTAGATTAGATCCTACTCTAGTGACATCATTTTAATTTAATTACCTCTGTAAAAATCCTGTCTTCAAAAATGGCCACATTCTGGAGGTACTGGAGTACTGGAGGTAAGTCTTCAATATGTAAAATTTGGAGGATGAGGGGGACACAATTCAACCTCAAGCTTCCTGTAGTAGATTTAGTAATATCCGAACCAGTTTCCCTCAACTGGCAGCTAAACTCATCCCTGAGCTGTGTGAGTACTGAGATTAATGACCTCTATTGTTGAGCTTCTTGTGAACATTACTGTTGGCTGATGACAGCTGTCTGGCTAAGGGACACCTAGGAGTTTAACTTCTGTATTACTTCACTTTGCATTACTACTTTGAGGTAGCCGAGCCAGGCTGATTTTGTAAAGAAAAGAGGTTTATTCAGCTCACAGTTTTAGAAGTGGAAGGTTCAGTCAGTGTAATACAGGCTCCGGTGAGGGCCCCATATTGGGTGATGGAGCATGTATTGGAGGCAGCACTCACATGGCTAGACAGGAAGTGAGAGAGAGATTCAGGGCTTGGGCTCAGGCTGTTAGGAACATTCACTGCCACGGGAACCCACTCTGGGAGACCAATATTCCCTTCTGAAGGCAGCATCCCCTATGACTTAAGGAGTTCCCACTGCGCCTGACCTCTTAAAGGCTGCATGACTTCCTAATTACGCCCCTCTGGGCACCAACCCCACAACACATGAAACTCTTAAGCCATATCCAAAACATAGTGATGTCCTACCTCCAGGGGTTGCAGTTATCAATTCTCAGGGTGAGGGGACTATGAAAGGCCTGTGGCCGTCTTGTTACAAGGCAGAATAACACCATAGTGTGACTTGTGTTCTACAGCCTATGTCACCCTCTGGCCCCACAGATGCACATGATGTGTGAAACCAAAGCTAAACTTTACCGGAAGCCATAGGTCTTGCCCGTTCCCTGTGCCACTCCCATGCATCTCATTTAGGTTTTGCCACCTGAATTCCTGTCTCAGGCACTGCTTGCTGCTTCCACTTACTACTTAACTTTTCTGTGCTCTACTTTACTTCTTTGAAACGGTGAAAACACAGTTAATGCTGACTATCATTTCTATTATTAATATGACATTTAATTTTGTATGTCCTAACTTACAATAAATGTTTAGATATTCTTAGAATATTGATTGCTATGCACCATAGCAAAGAGAAAGTTTGCCTTTATCATAATTCGCTGGTACAGAGATTCAGCCTTCTGGGAATGGAGTCAGTTATAGAGATCTCAGATTTGGAGAGGATCCTAAAATTCCTAGCTAAAAGTGTTCATCCTACAGAAAGATATTTGCATGTGTCTTTGCAACAGAGCACTGGGGTTGGGAGAGCTAAACCAGGTCCATGGCTACAAGTTTTAAACAGAAAAAAATGCTAGAGTATTTTTTTTTTGAAGTGTAACCACTGAACTTACAAAATGAGTAGGAAGAGACATTGCAGTGAGCTGGGTGAAAGTCAACAAAATACGGGTTATAACAGACATTGTTTCAAGTATTATTAAATGTTGCCTTACTGAAACACCAGTTATACAAAGAAATATGATTCATGAACACATGCAACAAGTCATTCATCACAACAGAGTAGCATTTTGCCCTGAAATGCAAGGATAATGTGATAGCTTTGCCATGTATATTTGTATTTAATCTCCAGTCACCAGGGAAGAGTAGATGAAGTTGATTCTGAAAGAAGGGAAAAGAGACAAACTGTTAGTTAAATAGGGGAGAAAGTTTCAAGAGATCTGAGGTACAATATTATGACTAGAGTTGATAATCATGTATTCTTGAAAATGGTCAAGAGAGTAGATTTTAGGTTTTCTCACCACAATAAAGTTTGTGAGCTGCACCTAATGGACCATGTCTATAATCGCAGCACTCTGTGAGGCTGAGGCAGGAGGATTGAAATTTCAATCCAGTCTGGACAACTTAGTGACTTAGCGAGACCCTGTCTCCAAATAAATAAAGGAATAGGGATGTGGCTCGGTGCAAAGACCCTGGTTTCAGTCTCCAGTATGGGAACAAATGAGAGTGGTACTAACTCTACTATAGTTAGTTATTTTGCCTTTCAAAATGCCTACTTTAGATGCCTTGAGCTTCTGGCTGTGTAGCAGACAATTCTGATCCCATCACTGGGTTCTAACAATTTAGATTTGATGTTAAAGAGATTTTACAGAGAACATACTTATATGTATTCCATTTTCAAACCGAAAAAATTGTACAATTCAATATTGCTATCAAAACATCTTTCCATAAATGCATATAAATATACACATATTGTTAAGATGAATTTTAAAATATACAAAGCAACACTGTTATTTATCTGAACCGTTATTAGAATACATTTTCGTAGATTGGAAATGGAAAAATACAAGATATGATTCTAACGGGGACTGTAAACTTCCTGAGGATTTAAAGTCAAAAGCTGTCATTGATCTAGTCTGTTTGTCTTGGTACTGAAGGACACATGTTCTGTCTGAATCATGCCGTTTCATGATGTTCCTAGGACTTGGGAAAAAAGACATTGGCTTTCTCCATATCATCCCTTTACAGAGAAACACACTGAAGTTCTTCAAAGACTACTGTGATATTTATTGGTGTCATCTATGGTTCTTTATTTAGATAACCTGATAAGCTTACTTGACTCACAGTGGAGAAAAAAAACAAATCAATGTTTCTGTTAACAGGTCAGGCCCTTACTGAACCGTTTCATCCAAAAGCAGTTGTTGTGTACACAGCAGAGTCCATACATTGTGATACAAAACAGATTTATAAATATCAAAAACAGAGCAAAGAATGAATTTCGGTGAGTGAATCTAATTAATATTTCAGGATGAATTTCAAAATTAAAACTAATCATCCGTGTGTTGTCACAGCATTCTAACCTCCAAACTGTAAAGGAACTTGGGGTCTGTTATGTTAAGAACAAAAAACACACAGAGATGTTCTAAATAGTTCTAATGACGCTCGAGTCAGACAGTAAGTAACTGATCTTTTGCCATATCGTTCTCTAATAGAATCTGGTTCTCAGTCTATTCTTTTGGGAAACCTTGCCACAAATACAGCTGGGGGGCCAGATACCTGCTTTATGGGTATGGGAAGGTATGCGAGCATTTGATACTATAAAAACATGATTTGTAAGCTAGGAAGCATATTTCCATGTGTGATGTTTTGTATGATGTCTTACCCATTTTTTAAATTCCCTATCACAGTTATTTCCCCTTAGAACTTCACTGTTTTGTCATTAGGATTTGAAACACACTACTTCGACAGCACAGTCTCACCCAAAGATGTTTTTTAGCCTTTTATGTACTTCTTAAGTCATATATTTTCCTAATTGTAAACTTCGAGACTGCCTTTCAATGCTTGCTCTACTATTGAAACAGTTAGAGACATTCACCTTCACAAAATTTTGTTACTTATTTGTCTTCCTGTATTATTTAAATCCTGCTTATCATCAGAAAAGGTTTTTATGAACTTGAAATATAGAGTCACAATGAAATAGGGAGGACCAAAATATAGCTTAAAAAGAAATCTGAAATCATTATGGAAAAAAAAAAGAAAATAATTTGGGGCTTCCTGATAATCAAGGAGAGAAGGTAAATAGGCTGACCACATCCCTAACCCAAAATATCTGACACTGGTTGTCTAAGATGTGGATACTGCTCAGGTTTGGTCTTCATCCATAGACTCTTCTGCTCTTTTGCTTAATTTCATTACTTATGCTTTCAAATATCATCACGATGATCTCTATGTACACGTAGTTTTTCAGACTTATGTGACTACAACCCAACTTTTGATCTCAAAAATAAAAAACCCAAAAGTAGCTCAAATTTTCTAATATTCATAGTTGTTTGAAAAGTTTCAACATTTTGCCAGTTCTGAAAATCCAGGAATTTTGTTTTATTCTTTTCTTTGACATTCCTATCTAATCAATCAGCAAATCTTGTTTATTCCTCCCCCACAACCTTTTCTTTTCTTCTAATATTCTCAGACTCCTTTGATGATCTCCATACTGGTAAACTGAGTCCTTGCCTTTTCTTCTTCCCATCAGTCTTATGAATTTGATTCAAGTCATTTTTTCCTCTAAATTTTCACTTTCTCTAAAGCCTTTGATGTCTCCCAGTTATAGGAACAAACTTATGTGACCTTGTGACGTGCAAGGTCTTTCATGATCTTATCCTATGTCTTATTTCTGGTCATAGATACCACATATCTCTTATAGAAAAACCCAGATCTAGCTAAACTCTTACACTTGCTATTTACCAAAATGTGTATTTGCATCTTATCTCCATATTTAAAGATTCTTTCCCCTCCTCTCTTCTTGCCACATAGTTGTTAAGAGCAGATACCAGTTTGCCCTCTGTGTTAGAAATACTTATCTCTTTGCAACTGACATTGTGATTTCACCGTTCATTACCTAAGTTTCTGTGGGTCTATATATCTCTTATTTTTCTAACCAGATCATCATTCCCTAGCCACAAAGGCCTATGGGTATCCATTATATTCTCAACAGTACCTAGTCTAGTAGATGTTTTGTAAATATTTCTTGATTTGATTTAGACCTATTTATACAAATATTTCCCTTCTCCATTATGGCTATATGGAACTGTTCACACGTTAATGCAATAAAAGAAATGGAAAAAAATGTGAAGATAAAATATTTTTATAATGCCTGGTAAAAAAACTCACACTGCTCCTTAATCATTGTATCAAAATAGACATTGCTGGGATTTTTTGTTTGTTTGTTTGTTTGGTTGTTTTTTTCTTTTTCTTTCTTTTTTTTCCTTTTTTTTTGTGCTAAAATTCACAGCAGCATATGTTCCAACCAGCAGTTGGAATCTATCAAGAAGACGGGAACTACCACAAACTGCTTTTCCATAATTACAAAATGCCATCGCTGCCATTGTTCTGACACCAGGGAAGGTCGAATCGTAGAGTTAGAATGAGCCTGTCTTTCCATGTGGAGCCTCCGTGTGAACAGCCATGGACCAGAAAAGCAGTGAGGCTCGTGAAGACTCATATAACATGAGCAATTATTCACTCATGATGCGCTGTCTCCTGGAGGAAATAACAATGGCAATGACTAACATGTATTGAACTCGTACTGTGTAGCAGGCACTGTACTAAGTGCTTCGCATAAATGGTATCATTGAATTCTTACTACCACTTTGTAAGACAAAGACCATTCTTTTCCTTATGAGGAAATTGAGACATTAGGAAGCAACTTACCAGGAGTCACATAGGTAAGGAAAGACTGAGCTGAGACTTGATTTGAGGCAGTCTAGCCCTTGACTTTACACTAGTTACTAATCCAAACTAGTCCTTTTCTTTTTGGTTTTTTGTTTTTGTTGTTGTTGTTGGTTTTTTTTTCATATTAATAGCACAATTCATGCAATAATTTTGGTAAGGAAGGGATGGAAAAAGCAAATAATTATTTGAAATTACTGGAGCTTTGAAATGTTTTGAGAATTCAACTTTGGCTCAAGCTTCAAAAAGAAAAAAAGCTTATATGTATAGTTGCAAACTAAAAAGTCCTCTAGTTGTAAGAATTCTCTAATTAAATCGGAAAAACTTGGGGACATGGGCAGAATCCAATCTGTTGGTCTTGGCAGATGATATCTATGGTTTTCCAGTGGTTTTTCAATTTGCGCCTCTTTATGTTTATCTCATTACCACCCCGACCTTATTTTTCCATGTTAGAAACTATCCATATACCAACTATGAAATATCAGATCACACCTCCCCAGAGAGTTAATGTATATATTTTAAAATACTGCTGCAAGCTACTAACTCTGTTTCATAGATAGCATAAAGTCTATACACCAGTGTTCTCTCATGTCCTTTGGATTTAAACACAGCTTGTTGGTATGTACGTCATGTCAGAAAATGATTTCCTATCCTGCAGTAAATATGTATAATGGCACACATTCCATGCTGTGGAAACTGGGTAAGATATAATTAATAGAATAAATGGATGGTAATAAAAATAACCACGGGAATTGATATCAAGTAATAATGTGTCATAGTTTGATTCATATGCTCCTTGAGTCCTGGGCCATGTGTAATTCATCTTTATATCTTGCACAGAATTTGATACATAGTAAATACTAATGATTGTTGAGCTAATGTAGTTGCCCCTAGGAATTGTTCTGTATCCTTTAAGTAGATGTACGGCAAGTAATCAGGCAAACAACTCGCTTTGAATGAATGTGGCCAGAATTGCGTCCTCCGGATACTCATCCAGCAGCCTAATGCTGCCATAGATTGCTAGTTAGATATGCAGAAAGGGCACTCCAAACAAATGCTCTTAATTGCAGTGTACGGCCCATTCCATCTTGCTCCTGATGTTTAACTGAACACTGATGAGTACATAAACGCAGCTCACTATCCCAAGACCGATATTCCACAAGCGGAGAATTTTTCTGATAGTGATATCTGTGTTGAAGATTCCACAAGCCTTCACAGAATACAATTTAGTATTATGTTCGTGGCTTTTATTGAAAGCTGACATAAAAAATGACCGCATAAAGAACTTTAACGGTTTATTTTTGCAAAAATGCTAGCGAAGCATTGTATATTATATATCTTAAAATCTTTATGTAAAGATCCTCATGAGAAATTCGTGTTGGAGTTCAGAGCAAAAATGAATCAAAGCTTGATTGCTCTTTTCCTTTAAGAATCTTATGTGCTCTCACTATGACTTTATGTGTGTTTAATCTTCTTGGACCATGTCTCCCACTAACCACTAGTGGGATTTTCAACTATAATGTGTTTAACACTCATACTATGACATTAAAATTTATTTGGAGCAGCATGCTGTAAAAAACACTAGAAACGGGGTAAGAGTAACCATTGAGACAAACGTAACTGTATAGGAGTAAATATACCCACATTATCGGCACCCTCTAATTTTCCCAGTTATTCACAGCTGGCTCTAATCTTGCATACTGCGAGCTGTAGATGCTGTCTTGCTGCACAACAATTATTTTAATAGAGCTCCTCTCATGTTGACACAGTTCTTGGGATAGTGCTTCTCCCTCAGTTTCCCTATGTAACACGTCTTTTCTCTACTGAAAGCAAGAAGCGTTATGATATTCATCATGTCTCTTTGGGCCCAAACACGAAACATCAGCTGTGTCCAAACTGCCATCCACGGGCTGCTTGCTCTTTTGAAAATGTTATATCTAAAAGAGGAAGTGTATTACTTTTACACATTGACTATATTATATATTTTATATGGAGCCCAACGATTCTTCTTCACTCAGTGTGGCCCAGGCAGGCCAAGAGGTTGGACATTCACACTCTAAATAATAAAAACAAGAGTTACGATAATAAATCATTTGATACTTTGCATGTGTCAGGTCACATACTTTGCAAATATTATTACTATAAATATCTTTAAAATCATTCTTCCTGCATATTTTATTCTTAATAACAACAATTATTTTTCTTGCAGTGTCTCATCTACCTTTATTTCCATCCAGTGCATTTTCATCTCAGACATTGTAATTTTCACCAATAGAAGCTCAAATTACCTTTTTTGTACCTACTTAGTGTTTGGAATGTGCGAAATAGAATTAGAACTGTTTTAATGTTTTTATTTCCTATTTCTAACACCTGTGCCGCTTCTGTTTTAGTTTTGAATGATTGATTATTCTCCTAATTATAGATCACATTTTTCTGTCTCTTTTTATGCTACTATGAACTTCACCTGCTTGGAAGCTGGATACTTTATTTTGATAAATATTCCTGAGATTTGTTCTGAGATGAAACTTTGGTTCTTGGAATAAGTTTGATTCATTTGAGTCTTGGTATAATCTTTTATTAGGCACTACCCAAGCAGCAGTTAGCCTTGGGCTAATTCTTCTTCATTACTGAGGCAAATCTTTCTGAGAACCAATTTTTTTCCCCAGTTTTGCTGGCAGGAATTTCTGACCCTGAGCACTGAACAGTATTGTTATTGATCCTCTCAAGGTTTCTTCCGCCTGCTCTTGGGTACTTCCTTAACTTGCACATGCTTATCAGTAAGTACTCTGATGAATACAGGTATTTTGCTTTCTCTTTCTCTCCTTTCCAGTGCTCTGTCCTATGGAAGGTCGCAGTCTTCACCTATTTCTGCTCAATTCTAGCTCGACTCAGGGCTTGAGCAGGTTCTGCTTGTGTTCCTTGTGCCTGCGTGGTGACCTGGAAACTCACAGCAGCAAACTGGAAAAATTGGGGCTCATTCCATTTGTGTCCTTTCTCTTGGTTGATAGTCACTATCTGGTAAGCCATTGCATCATATAATATTTTTCTGATTTTTATTTATTTACTGTTTTAGGCAGCAAGGTAAATCCAGCCTATGTTACTCTCTTTTTGCTAAAATTACCATCATATTTTATTTTTCATAGGTACAGTGATATTTACATTTTTATTTCTTCTTTTCAGTTTTGGTAAGTTGTATTCTCAAAGAAAAATTGTCAGTCCAGTTTAAGTTGTTGAATTTAGTGGCATAAAATTATTTATAATATTTCCTTACTTTCTTTTGGGGAGAGTGCTGGGGATTGAACTCAGGGCTGTGTGCTTGCTAGGCAAGTGCTCTACCACTTGAGCTAGATCCCCAACCCCTACTTTACATTTAACATCTTTGTGATCTGCAATAATTTCCCTTCTTTCATTCTTAATATTAGGGGTTTTCTTGTTGTTGTCCTTTGTTATCTTAGGTCAGTCTTATTGCTTGTTATTTATTTTTTAGTAGGTATCTTGTGGGGTTACAAAGGCTAGCTCTAAACTCCTGAGCTTAAGCAGTCATCCTGCCTCAGCCTCCTAAATTTTGGGAATACAGGCTCAGGCTACCACATGGTATCCATAAAGTTTTAAATTACTTTTTTCAAAGAACAAAATCTTGAATTATTTGAAATTTCTTTCCTTCGCCTTATTTTGGCATTAATTTTATTTTCTTTTTGTAGCTCTCCAAGGTAGAAATTTATATCACTAAAATTGAAACTTTTCTCCTTTTCAATATATACAGAGTCTGCCAAAAATGTGTATATACTTCAGAAAAAGAAAAACTTGTATAAATATTTTAATACTAAACTTTTTCAGACATGATGAGATTAACACAAGTTACCTTTGGCTTCTACAATTACAAGAGGCACTCAGAGTGGTGGCCATGAGCTTCCAGGCATTTATTAATACTGCGAACTGCTGCTTGGGCAACCTTGGTCACTGGGATTGCTGGACATGCATTTTCAATTTCTTACCTAAGGACCGGCAGTGTGGTGGGTTTTCTGTGACATAAAACATTCTCTGGGGTCCCCCATTTGAGGGTGACACCATCTGTTGAAAAAATATCATACTATTTTTTTCCTGAAGGTGTGTATACATTTTTTGGCAGACTTTGTAAACACACACACACACACACACACACACACACACATATTCTTTCTAATAATTGCCTTTGATACATTTTATAAGTTTGGATATGTTGCATTTTAATTATCATTCATGTTTGTGTTGCTCGGCTTTCCAGTCCTGGAGCAAAAAGTGTCTGACACCTGTAATTTAACGGAGCGGAAGCTTAACTTGGCTCATGGTTTCAGTCTGTGGCCTTCACAGAAGAAGGTCAGGGCAGAAGGGGGCTGCTGCTGGCCTCACTGCATTCATGAAGCCAGGAGCAGGTAAAGAGGCCAGGGGCCACGGGATACAGTCCCTGAGGTCACGACCCGTGACACACCTGGACACGCCAAGAAGTAATATTGTAAAAATAATTTCCCTTGCAGTTTCTGCTTTGATCTTTCGGCTATACAGAGTGAGAAAAGAGATAACAGACTTAATTATAAACATATTATGATCCCAAGCCTATTTCCTTACACATATAATCTAGAATGTTCTTGTTGCCTAATTAAATAATAAGTTGACATCTGATGGACAAAAGAGAAGTATATTGTTAAATTTCCAAAGGTTTAGGTGTTTCTTAATTATCTTTATTAATGATTTCTAATTTATTTCCACTGTTATATTTTAGGTGATTTTAATCCTTTTAAGTATACTGGAACCTGTTTTGTGATCTGAATGTGTATTACAGTTTGGGGTATGGTGTTCAATATATGTCAGTTAGGTCATATTGGTTGTTCAAATCTTCCACATAGCTACTTCTATACATTATTTTTGTTTATATGTTTGATGAGTTATTAAGAAAGGAATCTGTAGTCATCTGTTACTATGGATTTGTCTCTTTCTCCCTTCATGGTATCAGTTTACGAACTACACGTTAGACTCCCAGATGTGCTAGTCCCCACCCCCTCCCATCGGTGCTGCCACACAGCAGCATGCTTCCCTCAAGAGTAAGAATCTGAGGTTCTTTCTTCCCTTCACTGATGTAGCTTATTGTAGGCTTGGTCCCACTCAAGGCACAGATTAAGGAGTTCAGTGAACTTCAAAAGTTACATTTTCCTCTTCTAGAACAAGTAGTGTCATGCTAGTTTTGAAAAGAAACAACCGACAGCCTTTTATTCATGTGTGTACAGTAGATGAGGATGCTTACAATCCCCTTGTCCCAGTTCTGTCCAGTACACTAAGGACATTTGTTTGCCAGTGGTTTCAGGTGTGGCTAAAGATGGGACTGATCTAAATGGCTCCACCTGGAATATGTTCATATCCCTCAACTCATAGGCCTGGAGAACATTAGGATTCCATTTTCAATTATACATACATCTTCCTATAGGGTAATATTTTTAGGAGCCTCTGCTTCTAGAACAGGACTTTGTGTGTGGAGATAACAGGATGGCACCCTGCATATGAATACATGAAAACGAAGCAAAGCTTCCATTTAGCATATCCAGGCTCCTGTAGTACAAGTCCGTATGAGCAAATCTCCCAAAGAGAGAACTTTCTGCCAATCAGCAGAGTTCCAATCACTTCTGTGAGTAGAGAGAGAGAGGCTTTAGCAAATGTCCATGTATATTGGATGGCATCTATGTATCTCATTAGAAGCCTCATTTTAATAGTTGCCTTTTTATTTCCTTTCATAAAATTGATGGATAAGCACACTTCATCTCTTGTCCCATGAAAGAATAATGGCCTTTAACAATGGCTTTTTGATTTGTACTGAGCCTTAACAAAAGTTAGATTTCCTTTCTGAAGCCAATCTTTTTCGGAATTACACAATTGTCAAGGACATTGTCACAATTGTATTATCCTTGAATACTCAATAGTGAATTTGAAGATTCGAGAAAGCTTACTTTGCATGAAATCAAGTCACCCAAAAAGATACAGGCAACTGGTAGGGAAGTGGAGACTAAGATGAACTGCAAATATTCTATTATTTCTTGAGTACCACTTTATAATAGAATGCAAAAATTCTGCCTTGTAGTCTATGCAAAGGACAGCATGTATTGACCTCTCGTTAGTAATTCAGTCTATTCTTCTGAGTTTACTTCTGAGCTATAGGAGTTATTGACAAGCAAAATGAACTACCAAAAATGGAGCATGTATTATTAAAGCAGTTCATTTTCTCATTAATACTTTATGTCTCGCTTTGGGTAATTAGCAAGGTCTTGGAGGGAATGAGTACAATATTTGGGAATGTGTGTACCAAGAGAATACACATACATTTCGATGGAAAAGAAATGTACCCATTTAAGAGGGGACTGAGTAATGTGAATGGAATGCACATAGAAATTGAACACTGAGATCATTCACATGGCTTTCCCATTATGCCCCTATAAATGGCCCATTTATTGCTCTCTGTCTATAAGGCTGACCCAGGGTCATTATGCTTCTAATGTTATACCATCGCCTATATTAGAAATGACTCTCTCACTCACCCAACATTACCCTGCATAAACTGAAGAAAAAGACTTTATTACCCTCAACAGCCTGGGGGTGCATCGACCAGAGGGAAATTGATCCAGATGAACTCATTCCATTAACATAGCCAAAATAGGTTGAGGAGGTGCTAAGAATTCACGACTAAAACAGATAGGCTGTTTTTAAGTGCTCCTAAGCCTTTAACTATTCTGATGGAGCTCAGGCAGTTCAGTATCCTGACCCTAGCATGGGTCGTGTAAGGCTATGTTTATACCTAATTCCATCTTCAAAGTGCAGAGATTTACTTTCAGGTGGTTTATGACAATGAAAGCTTTCATTTTTTTTATAGAGCATTGGGCATTCCATGGATATGGCCTTTCTGGCCCCCAATCTTTTAAGTTCCTGTCTTTCTGTGGTTTAAATGAAAAGACTTTAACCACCAGACTACAAATGGGGAGTAGGATTAAGGAAACCAACAGTGGATGCTGAGGAGCTCAGAGACTACCAAAAGCAGGAAGTCATGATCATCTTTAGGGCTTGAGGGGCAAAGAAGCAAGGCTACTCTCAGAGATCACTGCGAGTTCGGTCCATAGAGAGGCTCTCCAACGACAGGAGCCATGATTGTAAAGGGCTGCAGCCACCCTAGAGAAGGAGTGCAGCCTGAGGGAAGGATTTGAGAAAATTTTCTACCCTAAATTCTCTCCCCTCTTACCCGCCAATGTTCTGATGAAGATGGGATTAAGCAGAAATGTAGCTTTCTGCAACACACACCACGGACAGAATACCAGACTGACTAAATTCTGTCAGACTATCTAGATACTTGGGCTAAAATTTACCCAGAACACGGCCACCAAAGGTGCAAACCCCATCTGCGGGACACAAGATGGTCAGAACAAGGTGCAAAGTGGATCAGGGTAGGGCAGAGTAGTGGGGAACAGAAAACAAATCGCACACATTTAGAGCTTACTGCTTTTGCATAGAAGGATTAGGTGGGAAGTCAGAGCATTTAACACTACTCCAAGTCACCATCATCTTTTGGCTGAACAACTGCAATTCTATCTAGGCAGTCGTCCTACACCCATGGTTGTCTCTGTCTGATCAGAACACTACCAAAGCCAGAACATCCAGTTTAAAATAAATCCCATTGTTATACCTCACCTTCCATTGCCTCTCTTCTTACTACATCGCCTTTCCTTGGATTCCTATTGCTGTTAGACTGATTCCTATTGGTTTCAATGTCCATATCAGGACCTTCAGTGCCCTAGAAGGTCTGATCCTAGCTAAGTTCTTCAAGCACAACATTTTTCATTTGCCTTCTTTGTTGAACTCACTCCAGTATTACTTGTTTTCTTTGCTTCCTGCCTGATTCAAAACCTTTGAAATGTCATTCTTTCTTCTGGAAACTCTCTGCTTTCTCCCTCTTCTTAGTTAATGTTTCTGTGTCCTTCACATCTTATGTCAAAAGTCACTTCCTCAGACAAGCATTCATATATATCCTGCATCAGCTCAGCTATTAATGTTTGTAAGTTTTGCTCATACCGTGTACATTTTCTTCTTTGTATATTTCAGTTTATGAATTTGCATTTTTAAAGTAATTGGCTAGGTTTCCAATTCCTCTACTAGATAATAAGCATTGAAAAGCCAGGAGCCTGTCTGGTTTTGCTCATCATTATAGCTGCAGGCCCTAAAGCAGCACCAGCAAATGGTAGGCTTCCAACAGATAGTCATAAATAATGTTGAAAGACACATCATGTACCTCAATTGTATTTAGTCTGTTAATATGACATAAGATACGTGCTTTAGTGTCTGGATATTTGATCAGTTATGAATTCATTATTTAGACCTCTGTGCAGAATAGCATATAATTGCGCATCTAGAGTATATTGGCTCTCAGTGCATTTTAGAGGTAAAGTGATCTTTTTTAATTTCAGATTTATATTTTATAATTTCAGGTTATATCCTTGAAATGTCTGAGCTTAAAATCTTTGGTACCATTATTTATGCATCAAAGAAATTGTGTTTTTGTCCAAGAAATGAAAAATAGGGTTCTCTGAAAACTACATTTAAAAAATACCTTTTTACCATCTCGCATTTTTCTCCCTATAAACCTCACATTTTCCTGGGCATGAAAAAGAATGCAGTTGCCGGGAGAAAAGTGTGAACGTGAATGCATAATAGTTAAAATTATTCAAAGTAAATGTTCTTTTAGGGAGGAAAATTGTTATATCAGGAGAAATTCTTTCTGCTTCCTCTGAGACCATGCTAAACAAGTTATCATACACCACATTTGTGATGTGGTCTATGAAGTTCTGGATGGCAGAATATTTTTTGTAATTGGCCTTGCTATGTTCAGGGAGACATAAGTTCAGCCCTGTTGCCTCATCTCTTATTAAGGCTGTTTCTTCATAGGCAACAAGGAATGCGTGCAAAGGAAATATCCCAGAATTTTGCTGAATTAGTTTAGTCAGTGACACAGTTATTTTCAGCATTTTGAGAAGCTAAAAAAAGGTATAACTTCTACCATGTATCTATTGGAGGGGCTGCAAGGTGGTGTATGTAAATGGGAGAATGCATATGAAGTGCCTATCATGCTGAGAATAAATGCTACGTCAAATCACATAGCACATGTTCTTATAAATATTAGTTTCCTTTTCACTCCATTTATGGAGATATTCCAAGTTGTCAGGGAAACACCGATTACAAATATACAGTGGTAAAATTGGGAGGATATCTTGTAGGTAATAGCAATGTATTCTTTTTATTTGTATTCCTTCTCAACTAGGCACGAAGGACACATGACAAAAAGATTGAAGGGTCAAAATTAGAAAACTCTGTTGGGCATAAGAGAAACCAAGGGAGAAAAAGAGGAAGGCGAGCACTGAAAAGATTCACAGCGACATCGTGCATCAGTGTTGGCTGATAGGAAAAAGTCAGAGTTGAGCAGCTTGTAACTTTTTTTTTTTAAAGCAGTAGAATCAAGATTTAGATATTATGAGTTGTGCACCTTATTTTCCATCAGAATCTTCTTCAGGATTCTAACCTAAGAAAGAGATAGGAAAGGAAGTCTCGGGGCTATTGGTAGTAGGAAGAGTGGAATGACGTATTTACCCTTTCTTCTATGCCCAACTCCACTTTACCTTGAAACTTTTGTAGTTCTACAGAACACAGCTTGGAATCTCAGTTCTGTAACTGCTGTGCAGGTAACCTTGTAATCAGATGAGCCTCCATGTAAGAGCAACACAATGACCAGCAGAAATTTATAGCTAAGCCTCTAAGGCAAATTGAATTGTTAGAAAGACAGTCTCTAACTGATGTTCAAGAAGAGAAGGTACTTAATTTGTGTCGGGGAGGCCTTGGTTTAAAGTTGTGTATTTCATTATTTAATTGTCATTTCCATATTTACCATCGAATTGTAAATTACTTAGCAGCAATTGATGCCTAGGCACTTTGTGTACATTTTGTTAAGTATTTTATTTTTCTAAAACATATACTGGATCATTTATTATTTATTTTATTCAAAAAACGAATACATCCTGTAATTGCTGGTTTGATACAACTTTTGAAACTCAGTTTTTTTCAACTAGAAAGAGATGGTATGAAAATCTAAACCTCGCCTTTGAGACAGATGATTTCGTATTATTTTTGAGAACCAGAAAAATTTACTGAAAAACATAAGAAGCGATTAAAGAGGTGGTACATGGTGCCCTTTGCTTATTTTGTTTGATTTCCATTTGAATTTACAATGGTTTTAAGTAATTTTATTTTAATTTCTAACTGATACTATCTAAAAGAAGCCATAAAATACAGTATTATCATCAAAACCATAAAATCCTTTCTGTCCCAAGCAGTCACAGGTCTTGCTGATTCCAGGCTAAATTGGGAACTGGAAGTACACGTGATCCTATAGTTGAGAAACAAAAATGGGAATAAAAGGGATTAGACGGAAAATATCTTGTTTCATCACCACCAAGTCTTCTGCTCTCTTATATGTACAACTGTATATTTTCCCTTCTACTTTTCCCTAAGATGGAGGACTTGACTCAGATTAATTAGGACTATGTGATGAGTTCTTTTCATTAGAAAGTGATAATAGGCCAAGGCCATTAAGAGTCAATATATTCCCTACAATCTGTTTCCACACCGCTATGGCTGCAAGTGAAGGACTTGTACCTGGTAGCATCACAAATTTCAAGCAGCACAGATCCTCAGTTGCTGCTTAGAGTATTCTGTTCCACATATTTCTGTGACATAAGTGACAGACTGTTTTGAGTAAAGTCACTGAGAATTCAAGTTTATTAGAATATCGTCTTTACCACCGTAGCCCATCCCAGCTAAGACAAATAGATAGGTGATAGACAGATAGATAGATAGATAGACAGATGATAGCTAGATGATATGATGGTAGATAGAGAGACAGGTAGATACATGCAATTGTAGGGTTTGGCCAGGCAGTTCAGGAACACAGCTACACAGCACCTTCACAGTGATGCCTAGCTCAGTGGTTAACTGAATAACGGGATATATATACATGTATATATATATCTATATGTATATATATATGTGTGTATATATATGTATATATGTATATATATATAAAAATATAGTCAAGTTGACACATAAATCTCAACATAGTATCACATTATCAGGTCAAGAAATTCTTGATGTTCCAGCACAGTTTAAAACTCTCGGGACACAAAACAGCATTTTCACCCCTGAGCAAAATGTTCTTGGACTGCTTTTAACAGGCACAGGTCTGAATAGGTAATTACTATTAGTCTTGTCTCCAAATGAGAGGAAGAAGGGACTGTGGTGCAATTTAATGCCATTCAGATATTTTTAAAAGCATAACATTTGCTTAGCTGCTTTGAAGTCTTTATTTTGAAATGATCTCAGATGTTACTTAAGCCAATACTTTGACTGTCCAGACAGGTGGACCAAGGCCAGAGTGGATAAGCAACGTATTTGTATTTACCTAGCAGGCTCAGAGCCAAAACGAGCCTAGAGCCCAGTCTGGGTCTTTTACTGGACGGCCTCTCAGACATCTGTAAAGGGGCATGCCAGGCTGTTTTGAGAAAAGAGATGCCCTACTTGGTTTTGTTGTCCAGTCGTTTTACTGTAGGGAACGCCTGTGCCCTGGGGACTCTTTCCATGCCCTGAGGGCCCTTTCTATGACCCTCTGTCAGGGCTCAGAGCTCAGCAGGCCGGAAGGGAGTGGCTGTGCTGTTGCAGACGCAGGATCCTGGGGAGGGGGAGTGAGGGTAACTCTCCCAGGAGAATGCTTTCCCTGCACTGGCCCTCTCAGGATTCTCTTTAAAAATGGGCCTGTACCCTTTATCTGTGTCACATTTGCAAACTCAATTTTCAGTCACTCTAAGTATAGAAGGTTGGCCTGCCTCTGTGTTTCAATGACACTGTATGTTTTGATATTTTAGGCGACATGTCCACATAAACACATTAAGGCAAGAACAGCAAAGGTTATAACTTTCCTTATTAGTGAAGATAAAATTTAATGAGCTAGATCACAGGCTGCTTTAAGAATGGCTGTGCCAGGTTAATGGGGCTCTGCCACTGGAGCCAATTTCACTGGGCACAATTACATCCTATTCTAATAGTTGTAAGTCAGGGCTCCACAAAGCTTCTCTCTCTGGGTAATCACTAACTAGGAAGCAGGTGAAGGGAAACTAAGTAAATTGTCACTGATCATGCAAGAGACACACAGTGATCACAGAGCTCGTAGCTATTCCGGGTGTGTGTGTGTCATCTGTTGCTAAGAAGGAACTCGCTGCACAGTCAGAAAGCCCTCTTCCTCTAGCACTGACCAAAAGGATACGTGATTTCAAAGACGCTTTTAGAAACATGGCTGAAAAGTGGATAGTGGGATAGTAGGAAAGGGGGAGGAATCCTTCTCTATTGAGACTCTTTCCCTGATGATTTTGTAAGATTTAGTCAGCTGACGTTATTGACTATTTTTTCTCTCCTAATTGCAAGGGAGTGTTACCAAAACTCAAATGACATGGTAACATCTGAACAAGCAAACCTCAAAAATCGACTTAATAAAAGACCTCCTTATGTGCTCTGCTATCCTCATGCTCAGGGCTATTTACAGGCCCTTGACTAGACATGGCTAAAAGATGGCCATTGAAGAGCTTTCTGACAATTGAAGCTCCTTCAGAAATATAGATGAAAACACTTTGAAATTTCAAAGTAACAGAATTTCCCTATGATCTCATGGATGAATTTGCACACTATTGATTTTTGAGAATCCTTTGAGGAGCCAACATATCTACTTCTCTGAGTGGAGCATATGGGTCCATGTTATCAGTGAGTAAATACTGAAAAATTCAGTACATGGTTGGGTTATGAGTTCCTAATGAAAACATCAATGATATTTATTAGAACTGTGGGAAAGTCACACAGATAAGGGCAGATGTATTTCTGAGTGATGCCTCTCAGATAGTATGATGTTTATAAGAGAATGAACATTAAATAAATGGCACAAGCAATGTCAGTTTATTGGAATGTTCTTTGTTTCAAAGAGGTTAAAGATTAAAAAAGTAATTTCTAATATTGGTTGTTCAGATCACAATTGGAAAGACTTCCAGAATGACTCAAGACTTTTTAAAGATCCTTTCAAAGTAATGAAGTTATTCATGTGGATTAAAAACAAACGAACAAGAGGGAGTTTCTGGTATAGCGTGAAGGTAGATCATGGTCTTTTGTTACTGCTTGTCCTGAGATGAAATTTTGATGATATTTCCCTTTTTAATCATTACAAGAAGAGACAGAAAATACTTTTTCTAATTATATATTCATTTGGTACCTTTTCTCTCATTGAACAAATCTAATTTCTCCAAGTCCTTCAATCGCTTTAGACATAAATCTCCAAATATCATTTTTTACTCCTAATTTAAGGTTGCTATCCTTAGGGGGCGGGCTATCTTCAGAAGATATTGTCCTAAAAGTATTAAATTGTTTAACTGTGTATAATAATTTGAAAGAGATTTCAGTCGTTCTTGAAAGCTGCCTTTCAAATTGGCCTTTGGTAATGAGCACTCCCAACCAAGAATCCCTAAATAAATCAAGGGGCAGAAGAGTCTCCATTTATTGTTTTAATTACTTCAGTATTAATTTGTATTTGCTATCCTTTTCTCAAGGGAGATGGTTTCACGGAAACTGCATTGTATTTGAGAGTTACTCAAGACACCATATAGCCATCTTTCCAGGTACATTCAGATCCAATAGACCTGATGGTAACCTTGGGTGACTGCGGTGTTCCCAATATGTAGATGTTTTGCAAAGGCCAACAGATAGAAATTCTTCCTTAATGTTTATCTTGACTGTGGCTACCCAGCATAGTGATCAGCCCTGTCACTCATGTAAGAGCTGACACTAGACGGTATGAGAGAGAACATGTGCTTTGATGCAGTAACTACCAGAAGGAAAATGAAAAAGTTGTTACCTGTTGAGGAGCAATACCTCCAACACTATAGACTGCGTATCCCCACCTAGAATACAATGCAAGAATGATAGATGACCAAGTTTCAAACCCAGTTTTTAAAAAGTCAGGTCCAATGGAAGCTTGCTCTACTATAAAGTGGCCCACACTAAAGACAAAAGAGGGCCATGAACAAGTTTTCCTGTAACTGGTAGAATTACACTTTCTTGAGATAGAGTTCAAGAATGACGCAGGTTAATTTATGTTATTCAAAGAATGGCCCGTGGGCTGGCAGTATCAGCATCACCCAGGAGCCTGTCGGAAACACAGAATCTCTTGCCTCACCCCAGACCTGCAGAGCCAGAATTTCCATTTTGTTAAGATCTCCATGTGATTTGTGAGCACATTAAACATGGTGAAGCACTGTTTACAGCAAGATAAACCATGAGGCTTGGCAGCTACTTTTTTAAAAATTTAATTTAATTTTATTTTAATGGTACATTTTAGATGTACGTCGTGATAACATTCATCATAGGGGATTTGTACCTGTACATGACATATCTTGTTGCTTCTTTTTTTCCCATTCCCCTCTCCTCACCCCCTCCTCCCTTCCTATCTACAAAAGCTTTGTTTCCATTTGTTCCTTCCATTTCTTATTTCTCTTGTCCCTCTGTTCCTCCCCCCCCCCTTGTTCCCTTTCCCATTTGGACATTTTCTTCCCTTTCCCAATATAATACATTTTAGTCTTTATTTACACTTTCAGTTTCTCACACCAGAGAAACAATGTGGTATTTAAACATGTGTGTCCGATTTATTTCACTTAAGAGTATGGTCTCAAGATGCATCCATTTACCTAGAAATATCTCAAGCTTATCATTCTTTATGGCAGAGTAGTACTCCATTGTCTAAAAAAACCACATTTTTGGTGCCTACTTTCACTATGATGTTTGTTAGAAAACATTTAAGACAGTCAGACCCAGGTACACAATATCACGAATCTCTTACATCTTCCATATGTGGATTTTTCTCTGTGATAAATGAATGAAATTACTGGTAAGTGATGGTACTAGGAAGAGCATGGGATTAGAAGAACAAAAACTAAGCTCAGAGTCAGGGAGTTGTATTCAATTTCCAACTCAGTTCCTGAGTAAACATGAAGGAGATGCTCTGTTTCCTCTCTTGTCATTTCTTCCACTTACCAAATTAGACTAATAATAATTAGGTGATAATATGGCTAAGCAAATGGACTGAGAAGATGTAAGCAGAATGTGTCAATCGATCTGTTTGATCTTAATTTGAAGTAGTGACTTTTGACTAAGTCTGACCAGTCTGAATTTCCTCTGAAACCCCGATATTAATTTTTCTTCTATAGTTAACTCTGTAGTTTATTGTCTCAAAGGTATTATGCAAGTTTACATCAAGTATGTTACTGCTTTTAGTGTTCACATTTTCTCGAGGAGGTAGCCCCTTAGATCCCCTCACAAGCTCACTATTATTTTGACCAGATTCAGGGCCCAAAATAGCCTGTGAATAGAAAATTGATAAAAAGAATCCGACCAACTAGTTGTCTTCCAACATGATGACGCAGGTACACCAATTTTGCCCAGGCCTCGCTGTGACTAGAGGGCTTCTGGTAACTTTAGAGGTGTTGTACGGCCATCTGTCGAGCAGTGGCTTGACAAATGCTGAATCCCAGATAGCATGAAAGAAGTTATCGTCAAGCCTCTTCTCATTTAGAAAACTTAACCATTGACCTTTGTTTGTCCGGCATAATCCTGGCTTATTCAGGTGTGACTATTAATTATTCCTATCTCATGGTTTTAAAAAAAGTGTCCCAGCTTGTACAATAAATGATATGGTCATGTGTAAGCAGATCCCTTTGACTCTTCAAAGTTAAATAAAAAGTGCAGAAGAAATGCTGCATACATTCACTTGTCTTGCCTGACTAGCTCTTTATTTTTATTTAATTAAATAACTAATTAAGTAATTTATTTGTTTCTGGTGGTACTGGGGATTGAACCCAGGGCCTCTGCACCGAGCAGCATCCCCAGCACCCCTCCCTCATTTTTAATCTGAAGACAAGGTCTTGCTGGGTCACTAAGTTCCCCAGGCTGGGTTTGAATTTGTTTTCCTCCTGCCTCAGCCACCCAGAGTGCTGGGATTACAGTTATTCACCAAAACACCCAGCTTCTAAGTACCTCTTTAAAAAGCTGCTTCTGATGTTGAGACTAAAGGTTTCCCCGAGCCTCCCAATCTTAGCTGGGCCCCACATTCCCTGTGGCGTGCCATGCCCCTTTACGTCCCTGATCGTATGTCCCCCTCTGTTGCCGAACATGAACACTTGGGTCTGCATAAGCCAGGTGGCTTTCCACGCCACAGGTAAGGTCCACGTAAGCCTCAGATGCCATGGAAATATGCATTAGTGTAAGGTTTCCTCCTCTCTAACTCCCAGGCAGACTCAGGATTACCAACTGCTTTTTTTTGCTGCAACCTCTGCATTCCCTAATCACTTCATCCACTTTAGGGTGCAGGAAGATCCAGATAATTGGCAGTGAATTCAGGCAGATCCCTGACCCTGGGCAGCTGTATCCCTGTAAGCCTCTGTACATGTGAAGATGAGAGCCAGCGGCAATCAGCTGGACTTACACCCCTTTTATCCTTTACAGTGCTTTGTTGTTGTTGTTCTTTTGTTTGTTGTTGCTGGTTTAATACCACCATTGAGCTTTAATTGGCATAATTAACTGCATGTATTTAAAATGCCACTTATCTCTCTGTCTCCTCTTTGCAATCTCCTCCGCGCCTACGCAACTAAGTGGTCTGCTTTCTGTCACTATAGATTAATTTGTGTTTGCAAGTTTTTTTTTAAATGTAATCATACACTGTATACTCCTTTTTCTGGCTTCTTTCACTAATTATATTGTTTATCGAGATTCATCAATGTTGCTGCAAGTACCATATCTCAGGGTTCTCAAGAGAGGCAGAGCCTCTGAGATACACTGTTAAGGAGAGAAATTTATCTCTACTGCTGACTAGGTACCTTCATCCCTGTCTGCATAACTTCAGACCTGAAGGCCTGACCCCCTAATCCTTCCCCAGATCCGCCTCCCTCTTCTCTCAGTGTACCCATCTCTTCCCTCCTCAGAGCCTATCTCTCTGAGGGAGGTGGCATATTGGAAGACAATTCATTAGGAGAATTGGTTCACCTGATTAAGGCCATTGACAAGCTGGAGACCCAGGGAAGACAGGACCATGGTTCATTCTAAGCCCAAAGGCCTCAAAACCAGGGAAACTGGGGTCCTGTGAACCTAGAAGGACACAAGTACAAGTCCTGGAGGTTAAAGACTGGAGAACCTGGGGTTCTAATGTCCATGGTCAGAAGAAAAAGGTTGCCCCAGCTCCAGAGGAGAGAAAGAGCAAATTCACATTTCCTGTGCCTTTTCCTGCTATGTGGATCCTCAGCTAAATGAATGATGCCCATTTAGGTTAAGGGTGGATCTTCCCTACTCAGTCCTCTGACTCAAATGCCAATATTATCTGGCAGCACTCTCACAGACACGCTTGGGAAAAATGCTTTACCAGCTATCTATGTGTTCTTTAAGCCAGTCAAGCTGGCACTTAAAACTGTCACATATCAGATCCCATCACTCTGTATTACCGTGTAATATTTTATCATATAGCTAAACCACAGCCTGTTCACCCAGATATCTACTAATGGAAATCTGCATTTGCATTCTTTTTAGTTTTTGATCATTACACACAAAGCTAATATGAATGTTCCTACATAAGACTTTTTGTAGTTATGTTTTCATTTCCCTTAAAAAAACTAAGAGTTAAAAAAAATCTAAGTGTGCAATGGTTAGATGATAGAGTTTTGTTCAACGTTTTAAGAAATTACCACGCAAGTAGTTTCCCAAGTAATTGCATTTGTTATATTGATTGCACCATTCTGTATGAATTCAAGTTGTTCCACATCTTTATCATTTGTTATGTTTTTAATATTTAAAATACCTTTTACTTTTTTTTTCAGTTTTCTGTCATTCTACTAGGAGAGATTTTGTATGATCCACATCTCCATCAATATTTAAATATGTCCATATTAGCTCAGAGGGACTTAGGGTAAGACATACAGAATACTAGGTAATGGTGAGGGATGGTAGAAAACAGCACAAATCAGGCAGTGGGAGTGACCACGGGGTATGGCTTGGAGAACACCGTCAGTCTGCCACATGAGCCTCCAGAACTGAACCTGGGGAGATGAGGAGACTTGGCAGCTCTCCTTGGGAAGGTCCTTACAGAATATGCTAAAGAAAAGCCTCTTTTGTCTACCCAGAATACACTTTTCTCCCCAGAATCTTCCCACAGAAATTTTAGGAATGATATTCTGTAATGTCGTAGCTGTATCATGGCCTCGTCAGTGTTCTTTGACATAGAGCTGTCAGGAGTGTTGCTCTGTGATGTCTAAGGTTTCCCAAGCCACCACTGCCTGGGTGAAACTGCAAAGTGTTCCTAACCAATTACTTGCCCACTCATTGTTCTGGGAAGGTATATAAAGTAGGTTGGTGGTTCTGGAGTGCACTAGTTCTTCCTTTTATCATGACTAAGATGACCTGGAAGAACTGGGAGTCTAAAACAGCTATGATACAAACAATCCCATGGACCAAAATGAGGAAGAATAGGAAGAACCTTTTTCCACAGAGGTGGAGAGAAACTTTCAAGGTAAGATGGTTCTAAACAATCTTCCCCATTGACCTTGCTCCCAGGACCTCTACCTTGTCTTTGTCTGACACATAATCATGTATCAGCCTCCATCCCATTTCATGAAGCCTCCCCCCCCAGTCTTGTCCTCATTCTCTTTCTTTATTTCCCCTCTAGATACCAAAGAGAAAAATCATAGCAAAAAGAACTCTTCTAGGGAGTCCAAGGAAAAAGTCTCAAACTTATACCACTCATTCAAAAAAGTGTAAAACACCAAGAAGGTCAACGATATTCATTTGTTGTCTTATGCTAAATAAGAAATGGAGTCAAAGAAAAAGAAAGAAACAAAATAGGAGACATAATCAACATAAGAGAAGGAGTCAAAATAAGAAATAGGACAAAATTAGGAGATGGGATTAGACAGTTCCAGAAAAAGAAAGAAAGAAAGAAAAAAAAAACCTGGAGAAATTCAGCATTTCAAGTAGAAAGTCATGTAGCCAATAACTTTAAGAAGAAGACCAGACACCTTGAAAATACTTGTAGTATCTCCAGGGACCTGGTGTCTAAAAAATGGCTAACTACAAAAAGACTGAATGCATACTGATGTTGGCAATAAAAATAAAATCGAGTTATACAAAGGTGATGTGTGTGTCTCTATGAGTTCTGTCACAGTGAGGATGAAAAGAAAGAAGTAAGTGTGAGATAAGAGAAGGGGGCCAGGTCCTAGGTGGCTGGGGGGCCCAGACCTATGTGTGCACAGACATTTAGGCACACATTAGGGATGGGCATAAAGGTTGTGCACTAAAGATAAATTTGGTTCCTTAACAGTGTATCTCAAATGCCAAAAAAGAAGAGAGGGTGGTGCTACTACATATATGTCAGGGGTGATGTAACAACAGGATTTACAATATGGATGAAAGAATTGTATGTGTGGAAGGTGTCTAGGACACTTTATGTATTCATAAGGCACAAAACACAGTCTCCTAAAAGTCACTACTAACACTCCTCTAGAACTGAAATAATATGTAGAGGGAACGAACCCAGCACTGAATAGGCCACTTCCTTGTTCTGAAAGCTGGAGTAAAGCAATGACTTTCCAAAGATTAAGCTTTGAGAGTGGTCCACCCTCAGTGCAGGTGATACCAGGGGATATTGTCTGCAGATGGTTTTAATATAAGAATGAAGCAAGTAAAACTTCTTCCCCAATAAAATCTTTTATTAGCCTAAGCTCTAGAAGTCTGTTGTATCTTAAATTTTGAAAGAATACGTAAGATTCATTCTCCAACTAAATGAAAAGCAAGCAAAAAATACACAACAAATGTAAGAAATGGATAAAGGACCTTTTTTTCCCCCAAAGAAGATATTAAAATGGACAATGGAAATGAAAACATATTCAACACCATTAGTAATTAGCAAAATGCAAATCAAGATCACAACAAGGGGCCGCACCCATTAGCATGGTTATTTGAAGAAAATTTATAAATAACAAATGTGAGAAGGATGTGGAGAAATTGAAACCCTCGTGTATTGCTAAGGGGAAGGTAAATGGTGCAGCAGCTGTGAAAAAGAGTTTGGTGGTTCCTCAAATTATTTAACCATAGAATCACCATATAATCCAGAAATTCCACTCTTAGGCTTATACCCAAAAGAACTGACAGCAGGAGCAAAAACAGATATTTTATGGTGATATCTATAGCAGCGTTATTCATAAGAGTCAAAAGGTAAACATAACTCAAAAGTTCAGCAACCATGAATGGATGAAACAAAATGTGGTATGTTATGGCTTGTGTCTAGATGTCTCCTCAAAGCCTCATGTGGTCTTAGGTGGGGCTTTTTGAAGGTGGCTGTATCTAGTGTGTGTGATGGTGGGATTAAAAGTGCCCCAAACTTGGTGTGACTGCTACCCACCAGGATAGAATATAAGGGACAGAGCTATTGCCATCACTTGCTGCTTTGCTGCCTTCTGTCTGCCACACCATGAGCTGTTTCTCCTCTGCAATGCCCTCTGCCATACACCCTGCCTTGAAGCCAGCTGGCTATGGACTGAAACCTCTGCAAACTGTGAGCTAAATAAACCTTCCTCCTTTAACTTTGGGTGTTGGGTATTTTTATCTCAGCAACAAGAAAAGTAACTAAGACATGACATATTCATACAGTAGAAAATTATGTAGCTATTAAAAGAAATTCTGATATGAACTTTAGCATGGGCGAACCATAAAAATATTATGCTAAGTGAAGTAAGCTAGCCCTGGGTCCAACCCCTTGTACAGAGAAAAGAAAAAAAAAATGAAAGAAAAAAGCATTACGCTATGTTTGTGTTCAGAATGCTATATGAATATTACTGAAAATATGTTCTATTAAAGAGCATTTGTTCAAAAGCACTCCTGTCTGAGTGGGGAATACATTGCATTGTGGATGGGAGGAATTTTATTGCCTAAACCCCTTCAAAATTCAGCCCACTCTCTTGGTTTTATGTTTTACTTTGGTTTCTATTTTTTGCTTTATATGGCTTTGGTGAGCTATAATTGACATACAATGAATGTCATGTGTTTAATTTGTTCCTTTCTTTAGGTTTTGGCTCATACATTCCAGTAATACCATCATCACAAGAAAAATATAGGAAGTAGAGAGATAGAGCTTTCTCCAGTGGGGGGGAGAAATGGAGAGTGTGGGGAGACAAAGGGGATGAAAAAAGAAATTAAGGTATGTTAGGTACATGGACAACCTCCACACAAGGAACGTGAACATTATGTACTGCAAATGTGTGTTAATAAAAATGTAGAAAATCATATCCATCACTTCAAGAAGCCTTCATAAACTCAGGGCTCCCTTTTTAAAAATCCTTTTTAATGGCAGAGTAGTACTCCACTATATAAAACAACCACAGCTTCTTTATTCATTCATCAGTTCATGGGCATTTAGGCTGTTTCCAAGATTTACCTATTACAAACTGTGCCGCTATAAACATGGGCATGCATATATTGCTGTGATATTATGCTTTGAATTCTTTTGGGAAGATACCAGGAAGGGGGAATAGCTGGGTCAAATGGAACCTTTAGTCATAGTGTTTTGAGGAATCTCCACTCTATTTTCCACAGTGGTTGCACTAGTCTACATTCCCACCAGCAGTGGAGGAGGGTTCTGTTTCCACCGCAGCCCCTCCAGCATTTGTTATAGGCTGATTTGTTGATAACAGTTGTTCTTTCTGGAGTGAGGATAAACTTGAGACATTCTAGGTAGATGGATGCACCTCAAGAACATATTAAGTGAAATAAATCAGACACATAAGAGTAAACATTGCACTGTTTCTCTGACATGAGAAACCATAAGTGTAAATAAAGACCAAAATGTATAATAAATATTGTGAAAAAGAAAGAAAGTGTTCAAAAGGGAAGGGGAACTGGAGAGGGAGGAGGGAGAAAGGAAAGGAGGGGAAAGGAAAAGAAAAAGAAAAAAATGGAAAAATGTAAATAAAACTGTCATAAATAAGGAGGGAAAGAGGAGTTGAAGGGAGGTGTAGGGAAGGGGAAAAAAACCCCAAGATATATCACGTACAGGTACAAATTAACTATGATGAATGGAATTGTTATGTATATCTAAAATGTACCAATAAATCTTCTTCACTCAATACAAAAATTTAAAGAAGATTTAGAACAGAAATAATATTATTAAAAGTAAGAAGAATGGCCAAAAAAAACACACAAAAAAAACCCTTCAGGGTTCTCCTTCTACATTTTTTTTCATAGACCCACATTTCCATATTATATGTATTTTGAGGGGGTTTGCTGTACTTCATTTACTCTCTCTTATAGTGCTAGTCTGCTAGTAATGAACTTTTTCAACTGTTTGTTTTCTTTTCTTTTCTTTTTTGAAACAGAGTCTCACTAGGTAATTCAGGTTGGCCTTGGATTCACTACATAGCCAAAGCTGGCCTTGTACTCAGGACAATCTTTCTGCATCAGCCTCTTGAGTGCTGGGATTACAGGTGTGTGTCTCCATGCCTGGCTCTGACGTTTTCAACTTTTTATGGCAGAAAAAGTCTTTATTTTGTCTTTGTTTTAGAAAGATGTTTTAATCAAGTGTAGCATTATAGGTTGAAAACATTATTCTTTTGATATTTTAAATGTATTCCTTTCTCACTTGTAGTGTCTGAGCAAAAGTCTACTGATATTCTTGTTTGTTGTTCCATTGTACATAACGTACCTTCTTAAAGCTTTGAGCATATTAATTATCCTGTGCATGGTGTGCTTTTCTTCATGTTTCTTGTGTTTGGACCAATAGAACATTTTAATTTCTTGATTTATAATGCTCATCAAAGTTTTGGGCCTTTATTTCTTCCATATTTTTCTTCTACCTCCCTTCCTCTCTTGAGGATGATATAGGTTATTTAAAATTGCCTCACAGTTAATTAATGCACAATTCAGCTTTTCTATTTTTTTTCTTCAGGTTACATTCTGCATATTTCTTTTTTGGTATTTTTAGGTTGGTTGATATTTTCTTTTTCAATTAATTGATTTTATTCGTACATTTTAGATATCCACAATGATCTCATTCATCACAGGGAATTTGTGCCTTTACATGATGTATCTTAATTTTTTTTCTTTCCCTCAGTCTACACTCCCGCCAGCAGGAGAGGAGAGTTTCTTTGCCCTGTAGCCCCACCAGCATTTGTTGCCAGTTGATTTCTTGGTAATAGCCATTCTTTCTGGAGTGAGATGGAATCTCAGGGTTGTTTTAATTTGCATCTCTCGAATGACCAGTGATGTTGAACATTTTTTCATATGTCTATTTGCTGTTTCTACTTCTTCATCTGAGAAGTGTCTATTCATTTCAGTGTCCACTTTGGGATTGGGTCTTTAAATTTGGGAGGTCTGATGTTTTGGAATTCTTTATATATTCTAGATGTTAGACTTTTGTCTGGGAAACAGCTGGCAAATATTTTTCCCGCTCTGTGGGTTGTCACTTCGCTCTGTTGGTGATTTCTTTTGCTTTGCAAAAGCTTTTTAAAGAGATATTGTATGAGTATATAAGGACAGGTTGTAGAAAGTGGAAACATTTCTCCTAAATGAGGAGCCACACAAGTTCCATTTTACGAAATTTAGACAATGGGTCTTTGAAATTCAGTGGCCAAATCATTGTATGTTATTTCAGCAACTAATTACATAGATTGAGTCCCTACTTTACTTGGCTTGCTTTATGTTTAAAATATGTTTAAAAGTAAGAACTATAGAGCTACAAAATCTATCATAAAAGTGGAATTTTGTTTTAAATTTAAATCACAGACATAATGTGACATTTTGTAAAATGCTTTGAAAATATTGAAAAGTTGAAAGAAGAAAACTAAAATAACCAATAAACTCGTTTCCTGACAAGAATACTTATTTCAGTTTTGTATCTAACCAGCATTTACCTAGTATATTTATGTGAGTATATGCGTGTATCTATGTATGTGTAGTTATGTTTTTCATAAAATTGTTTTGATACTGTTTCATAATATGCCTTTATGAATCATAAAGTTGTATATTTCTTATACCATTTAGAAAAATAGTTTTTGAGAGGTTCTTATTATTTATGTATTGCTTAGACTTTCATACTGGTCTTCTTTTACTTTTTCACAACATTATTGATTTGTTCTAGCCAAAGATATTCTAACCAAAGGTGATAACCCTGTATTTGTGCAGAAGTTGCTTATGAAAAAATCGCTTTTCTTTTTTTAAATGATGATACAGCTGGTGGCGTGCTGAAGTCTATTCAGACTGTTTTACCAAGGGCGATTATTATCATTCCTTCCTAGTTCTGTAGGTAATAATGTCACATTTGTTATTTGAATTCAATATGGGAGTATTTACAAAACAGAAATAGGTAATGGTATTAATTAGGAACTTTTTTTATTACTGGAGAGCCATTTATTAAATATTTACTAGCCTCTAACACAGTTATGCAATAAAACACTATGCTCTTAAAAGAAGATGTAAATAGATAAGGAAAAAGTTAAATTACAGAAAATATGTATATTACATCCTTATTTCGGTTAATAAGAAATCTACATAGTGTTTATTTTTATATGCAAGAGAAGTGTTTCTAAGGACCAGGGTTACCTCTGAGAAATACGACTGAAGATCGATGGGAAATATTGTTAAAAGGTTTTGCGTACATCTGCATTCTTCTAGAATTTTATAATCGATATGCTTCATATTCGGTTAACATATTTATTAAACCTAATTCCTATGTTCCTATTGTATAGATACTATCTTGAAGAAATTGAGATAGTAACAACGGCAATGGAAACCATTTACTTATTGTTTCCAAAGGATCAGATGTGCATCGCGCTAAGTTGTTTTTAACCAATGAATCCCCACAAATGGTCTTCAATTTGCCTTTTACTGTTTTTCTTTTGTAGAGGATCAGTCGAGGTGGATAGAAGTTATATCTTGCCCATGATCAAACAGCTAATGTGTGTGTGTATGTTTGATTTTAAAGCCAACTCCTCCCCCTTTTACTCAATAGAGAGTTCCACTTGTTTGTCTCAGAACTGCTGATTTGCAATTTCCATCCAAGAGTCTATAATGACACAATGAAATGTTAGGAGAATGACAATAGTTGCTGTATGGTTGATGGCTAGACAGAGGAGAAGTGGAGTTTAGAATAGTGTTATCATTGATTAATGCTAAGTATGAGGAATACTTGAATAGTAAAAGTAAAAGTGGTGAGATGGAGGAGTCTAATTGAAAATAGAAATCATGTCTATAATTCCTGATTTAGAAAAAATAAAATTGGAAAAGTGCTAGATGCAAAATTACATGGCAACAAAAACACAAATGACTTAACAGATTGATGAAATCAGGACAGCAGGGTTTGCGTAGGTGATAACAGAGACTGTTGTGATCAGCCAGACTCAATATCCTGTGCCGATATGTAAGGGGAATTTACATAAAAATTTATTAGAAATGAGATGAACAGTTTCGCTACTGTGTTTCACATGTTTATAGGCTATCAGAAGCAAGAACCAAGGCAAAACAGTTATTTTTCTATACTTATATCCAACCAGATTTTGTTAATTGGCCAGAGTTTAAGAAAGTTCTAGCTTTACTTCTCACTAGCTCCCAAATCCCAAGGAATCAAGAACTGCTGGGCAATTAGCAGAAGAGGAATTACAGCAGTATCCTGTGGCCAGCAATTTCCCAAAGAAGGGAATTGTTAGAAGAGTTGTCCAGACTCTATGTTCAGTGGCCAAAGTAATTCTATTATCTCACTTTACACATCTAGCTACATGACTTTAGGCAAATAGCTTCCTCTTGCTGTGCCTCAGCTTTCTCTTGTACAAGCCAGGTATTGAAAATAGTTCAATAACATGATGTGAAAATTAAATAAAGATGCACTTGCTTTGGCAAAAAATAGAAAGTTGGATAATGCCAACTCCAGGCCGAGATATTGGGTCATTGCACTTTGATGGGACTCTACACTGATCCGGCTGTTCTGGAGAGTAATTTGGCACTAATTATTCAAATATGTATAAACTCTCCAACCCAACAATTCTGGTTGTAGGGATTTGTCCCCAAAAAATGTTCGCACAGGTCCATAAATTTCACATAATATACATGGTATGTATGAAAAATAAAACAGTGTGGCAAGAACTGTAAATATTGCTGAAGTTTGTACCCGAAATCATTTCTAGTTGACACTGGAAACCTCTGTCTAGTTTCACATTCTAACCGTTTAACATAACAAGATACTTTCTGCTCTTATTAAGCTTTAAAGATGAGATATTTATGTGCCTTAGGAACCTGACATTTTGTAAATAATTTTTGAGCGTGGAATGTTCAGTTTGGTGTTGACTTTCATTTGGAAATGCCTTAAAAAGGTCAGAGAAAAATTCAGTCAAATAAACAGAAAATTTTTCCAGAAAAATGACTTGGAGCCAGGTCCTGTGTTTGGCTTTACTGATGAGAAGATACACAAGGCAAAGTCCCTGATGTCAAGTAGTTCATATGGCCTTGGAAAATATTTTAGAAACAACTGAAACACAACCTTTGTTTCTACCCGTCAGCATCAAAAGAGAAGTTGGTTCAGATTTTAAGTCGATGATACGGTATCTTTTATCTGGACTGTGGCTCTCTAATTAAATCTTTCTCACGCTTCAACTCCAGGGAAACCCACTTGATGATTCAAAGTCAGTCACTAAATGTGATTTAAAATCGATAAGAGTGAAAGATGCCCTGGGTGTGCTGTCCTTTCAAAGGAAGTGGGAGCACTTTCATGCCTTGTTTGCAGAAAATCAAGTATCTAAAGTAGCTATCAGGATGAGGTGGAAGAGAGAGCTTACATCCCAGGATGGACCAGTGCTGTTTCCTTCTGCTCTGCATACATTATAACTGTATGACACTATTGCACTTTTATGCTTTGTTGCAGCATCTACTAAAATACCTGCTGTTTCAGGAAACTGTAAGAGTTCTATACCTGGAGACCTGAGATTGTTCCTCCACAAAAGGCCAGGTATATACTTAATTATGCACGATGCATTGCCAAATTCCATGAAGATTTAACAATACTTAGATTTTTAAGAAGGGTCCAAGAATACTTTTCTTAAGAAAAGAAAAGCATAAATAACAGAAGAAGTTATGAACTGAGAAAATATCTGAATACAACGACAGAAAATAAGATTGCTCTCAGTTGGGTGTGGTTCCTCCTGAATTGTCTATTCTGTTATGCTTTAGGTACAGTGCTTCCTATTGCAAAAGTTGTCACTTATACATCAGCACTTACCAAATGGAGTGTAAGCATTTTAAATTTACACTAAAGGTCCCCTATAAGTAATCTCCCACTCACCTTTCTAGCCACATCCATAACAATTTATATTCAAGCAACCTATACTTCAGAAAAACTGTCTGCCTCAGTGATCTCATCTAAGGCTTCTGTTTTCACTGTCCGTGCATGTCTGCCATTTTTTGTGACTCAGAATCCACCATACTTCGGAGTTCAGCCAGATGGGCACCTCCTAAAGTTTTTCTCCCAATTAACCCATCCCATATTAGTTTTTCTATTTTATCTGCAAATTTATTTCACTATGTCGCACATACTGCCTTTACAATAGTTATTTGAGTATGTGGCTTACCAGAAACACATGCTAGAGGGGTAAGTTCATTGGAAATCAAGAGTATAATATCAAATCAGGGTATATTATCAATAGTAAACTTATATAAGTTTATAAGGTGAGACAACCATTGTGTTCTGTAAACTATGCTGAAGAATCCGCCGAAAGAAATAATAAAAACACGGAGAGAGCAAGAGGTAGAAGGAATTTAACCAAGGGCTTCTTTGATCAGAAATCCAGAGAAACACTATGTTTTTGTTTTATGGAGACTTGCAGTATGCCACAGGTCAGGACGGTGCTCCCATATTCAGGAGAAGGCCACCGTGCTACTGGCCTAGACAGTCTCTGTCAGCAGAGTCAAGAGTGACTTCATGTGCTGAATGCGACCCCTCTCCGCAAGAATCACACATCCATTATCAGAGACCAAATGGGAAGCCCGGAATTCCGAAGACTCAGAACAGACTCCTTCATATCAGCACTCTCGCTACAGGATTGTTGTTCCTCATCGCCTACAGATGTATTCATTTCCTCCCATCTTCTGTTCAGTGCTGGAGTTGGGGAAAACTCAATAGTCACACACAAAAGAATGAAGTTGGACCCTCACATACATCATATGCAGAAATCAGCCCAAATCTATTAAAGATTTATACATAAGACCTGAACCTATGAAGTGAAAAAAAATAGGGGAAACATTTCAAAACACTGGGCTTGACAATGATTTCCTGGATATCAGCCCAAAAGCACAAGCAACAAAAGCAGAAGCATATAAGTGAGATCACATCAAACTGAAAAGCTTCTGCAGAGTAAGGGAAATGATTGACAAAATGAAAAGACAACCTATGGGGTAGGAGAAGATACATGGAAGCATACATTTCACAAGGGCTACTTTTCAACGTATATAATGATTTCCTACAACTCAATAGCAGCAAAAGCTATTGAAAAATAGATAAAGGAAGGTAGGTGTTGTGGCTCATACTAATAATTCCAGCACTCTGGGAGGCTGAGGCAGGAGGATGGCTAGTTTGAGCCTAGACTGGGCAGCTGAGTGACTTAGTGAAACCTTGTCTCAAATATGAGGTGGGGGGTTGGGGATGTTGCTTAATGTGAAGGCCCAGGTTCATTCCCCAGTACCCCCCTGCAGAGAGAGAAGTGACCTGAGTAGACATTTCTCCAGGGAAGATACACAAATGACCAACAGATATAAGATGTCCCCAGTCACTAATGAGCAGAGAACTCTGCAAATCAAAGTCATAATGAAGTGTCATCTTTCATGTGTTAGGATGGCCACCATCAAACAGGCACTAAAAAACAAATGTCGGTGAGGATTTGGAGAAATTGAAACCTCTGTGTGGTGTTGGTGTGAATGTAGAACGACGCATTTACTATGGGAAGCATGACGGAAGTGCCTCAAAACGTGTAGTACAATTATCATGTGATCCAGCAATCTGACTTCTAGGTATTTACCCAAAGAATTGAAATTAGGATCTTGAAAATATATTTACAATCATATGTCCATTGCATGTTATTCGTGATAGCCAAGAAATGGAAACACTCTAAATGTCTGTCAGCAGGTGAATTAATAAAGAAAATGTGGTATATTTGTACAGGGGAATATTATGAGTTTTTAAAAAAGGGAGAACTTGTCATATGCCACCACACTGGTGAATGTTAGAGGTAGTATGCTAACTGAAATAAGCCGGTCAAGGAAGAACAAACACTGCATGATTCCACCTATGTGAGATATTAAATGTAGTCAACCTCGTAGAAGCAGAAAGTAAAATTGTGGTTGTCAGAGGTATGGATTAGGTTAAAGGGGGAGTTGCTGTTCAATGGCTATGGAGTTTCAGACATGCAAGTTGAAAAATTTCTGGAGATCTGCTGACGACTAAAACTAGACCCATGGCTCTCACCTTGCACTAAAGTAAATTTGTGAAGAGGGAAGATCTCACGATATGCCTTTTTTTTAAATAAAAAAAAAATGGGTTTGAGGAGTGGTAGAGCACTTGCCAAGCAAATGCAAGGCTCTGAATTCAATCCCCAGCACGAAAAGAAAAGAAAAGAAAAGAAAAGAAAAGAAAAGAAAAGAAAAGAAAAAAAAATTTCTTCTTGTGTCTTATCATTGATACTACCAACCATAAGAAGCCAGAAGTCCTGAGCTATCTATCTCACATTTTCCTTACTTTTAAAACCTGTACTGAGACATCTTGTCTTGATATTGCTTCTACCTCTCTCCAAATCCTGAAACTCATTTGCAGACCTGTTGGAAATCATCATCATCCACATAAGCCTTGCCATATGTTAAATAACTCTTCTTTTCACAGCACAGACCCCATTATCCCTCTCACTGGCTACAGGAGTTTATAGACTCCTGGTTCCCTATTACTCTCTCCAACACTTCTACTATTTTCATTCTAGGTAATTTCAATGTAAACATGAATGGCCCTGCCAGTCTTTTGCCCTCTGATTTCCTTTTCTTCTCCTCCCATGAGCTTTTTTTCCACCCCCTTACCCAGTTACTCCCATAACCCTATTCTAGATTTTATCATTTCCAATAACCACAACCCCTTCATAAACCCATTCCTTGACCACTACCTCCTAACATTCCGACTCCTTTTAAAACTGCATCAAAAACAACCACTGATTCCTCTAGAATCTCTGGTATATTGAATCTACAACCTGCTTTTGTCTGTCACTTCGTTTACATCCTCTTTATTTGGAATACACTCAGTAGTCATTATCAGAATCCACTGACTTGCACATATGACACTATCTTGTCCTTTTCTGACCATGTTGTTGTCTTATTTGGCTAAATCATAAGTACAATTTCTGTTTCAGTCAACCTCTTTGCCTACTCTATCTCAGCTTCATGAATTTCAATGTGCCTAGAAGAAAATCTACATCCATGCCGACTAGTCTCATTTAATATGCAATATCAATAATCTCAAGTGAGATTGGTAACCATTATATTTCCCTCATCTCTTTAGCCTCACATCCTTCTAGGTGACTGTATCATCCTTTCTCCCATCTCCTCAAACATCCAATAGCTCCTTCACCATCTTCATTATCAATTTGATGACGTTGAGTCCTGATTCATAGAGAAAATAGAAACAATCCAAGGAGAATACTTCCCTTCACTGCATCTTTGCATATTTAGACTCTTTCGGCTCATTATCATAAAAGAGTTGTTAGTTCTCCCAGCTAAAACCAATCACACCACATGCTGGCCAGATGCCATATCCTTCTGTCCATTCAAATAAATAGCTCCAATAACTTCTGCATCATCAAATTTTTTCTCACTAGTGTGTCATGCCCACTAGCATACAAACATGCTGCCATTCTCCTTAAAAACAAAATATACCTCTTGAATTCTCTTCCCCTACAGCTATAGCTCTAATTTCACTTAAAAGTTAAAATGTAAAAATCCTCAAAAGAGTTGTTTATATTGATTTCTCTAATTTACTGCTCCATTTTCTTTTGACTCCACACTCATTTGCATTTCTCCACTGAAACTACGGGTTTTAAAATAGTTTTACTAATTCTTTGACCCTCCTCCCATCGAGAAGTTCATGTGGTTTAACTTCTTTCCTTTTGAATAGGGTTGGTCGTACCGATGCACTTTGAATGAGGAAAATACTGTAAAACAATTGCGTGAGTCCAAAGGCTGGTCATAACAAGAAATACAGCTTCCAGTGATCTTTCTTATGGGGATGCCTATTTTGGAATCCAGCCCCCCATACAGCTACAAAGACCAGGCATCATTGAGGGTCCACTTGTAGGTGTGTGCTTTGGCAGATTCGGCAGGCATTCAGCATCTGTCAGAAGCTATAGGTGGAGCAAATTCGAAGATAAGCCCTGTCTGCCATCATCTGACCACAATTACGTGATTCTGCATGAGAATACAGAGAAACATGAGGACAGCAAGAGATAATAAATGACTGTGGTATTTTAAGCTGCTACATTTTGGGCCAATTTGTTATGCAGCAATAGACAACTGGAACATTGCTTTTATCATGGTCACCAAATTTACTGGTCAGTTGCCTTCCACGTGTGACTTGGGTTATAAGTAGCATTTGATGCAGCGACTCACTCTTGAGACGTTTTTTAACTTGGCTTTCAGTGCAGTGTGTTTTCTTGAGTTGCCTGCAACACATCTAGCTGCTCCTTCCTGGCTTCCTTTGCTATTTCCTTCACATTCTCTGGATCCCTTAACATTGGTGCCTTAAAGGCATAATCCTTGGACCTCTTCTCCTCTTTTTATGTCTCACTCCTTTGGTAATCTCATCTAGGAGCAGGCTTTATATATCATCTAGACACTGATAATTCTCCTCTTTCTATCTCCTGCACAGCCATTTCCTTTGAGCTCTTTACTTGTTAAAAGAACAAGTTACATAGCAACTTAGATGAAAAATAAGTGGTTCCCACTTAACATGTATACAAACTGAGTCCAAGACATTCTCCTGGACTACTCTCTCAGTTTTACCCATATCGCTGAGTGGCAACTCCATGCTGCCAACTCTTAAATTCAAAATCTTTGAGTCCTCATTGACTCCTCTCTTTCGCTTACATGTCTTATTCAATACAAGGGTAGATATTGTTTTATTTATCTTTAAAATGTATGTTATCCTTCAATTTCTCACTCCCTCTCGAACTACCTTCCTAATTCATGTCACCATTGTCATCCTGTGGATTATTGCCTCAGCCTTCTCACTGGTCTCCTTCCTCTCTCACATTCTGTCAACACTTAGCCAGCAGGGGATTCTTGTAAAACGGAAGTCTAATCATGTCTTTTTTCAAGTCAGAGGCATCTCACCTAGAGAAGAAACAAAAATATTTACGATGTTATTGAAAGAACTTAATAAGCACCTTTTGATAAATAATCCAAAGGACAGTTGTATAAACAGGAAATAGACAAAGAAAATGCAGGTGCAAAATAGAAGAATTAGGATCATCTGTGGGAACTCCACATACAAAAAATTGGGGGAAATGCCTAAGAAAGACTGCCTCTAATCCTTTGTACACACTGCAACTACAGTGGCCTCTCTAACTTGGATTTTTTTCCATGTCAGTTTTCTGCTTAAAATCCATCAGGACTCCTCATGAGTTACAACAAATTCCAGAATTCTTTATGTACCAGAAGTACATGCAATAGAGGTAAGCTGCGATCAAAGGAAATATCCTGAATTCTATGTTAAGAGCTTTGAGTACAGGGCAAGCAGGAAACACTAGAATGCCCTTAGGAGAGGAGTGGTACTATCTGATTTGTTTTCTAGAAGGTTAATACTCGACAGTAGGAAATATGAATCCTCATGGGGGTCAAGAGCCGTAATAAGTGGATAGTTGAGAACATGATGTTAAGTGATACAAGTTATACATGGAATCAAGGAGAAAAGGATAAAACACAGATGACATGAAAGTAGAAATAAATTGTTAGAGAACAAGAAGGGGACGAGAGGGGAAGGAAGAGAAGGATAAAGAGAACGGTAACCTGTCAGAAGTTAAAAATGATCAAAATATGTTATATGCATGTATGAATATGCCACAATGAAACTCATTATTCCATACAATATGCACTACTAAAAAATTGGCCAGGAGTTCACTAGTGTATGAACTAAAAGCATTATGGATGTACTAGAGGGGGTACATTTGACTTACAGAAATGGAATTGAAAACATATATTGACAATGAGTTATTAGAGAGGGCAAAGAACTAAGGGTCAGACACACATACATAGCATGTAATATTTAATTAGTTGTGTCAGTTTGAGTAAGAAATTCCCAATTAAATTGGATCAGCATAGTTCTAGGCGTGACTGAAGGGATTTGCTGAAGACAAAAGACCCACCATGGGTATGAGTGGCACCAACAAATATGCTTGCAGCCTGAATGTAATAAGGAAAGAAGACAAAAGACTCACTTTTGTTTCTTTGGAGGAGCTCCAGTCTTCACCTTTACCTTGCACATTGTCTCCTGGCTTCCAGCACAGACCCTCCAGCCTTCCACTGCAGACCGTTCAGCCTCCTGATACAGACTCACATAGGACACTAGAGTGAACTCCAGGCCTTTGACCTTTGACTTGATCCTTTGGCTCTTCAGTGCATGGATAGGCCTTTTACACTCTTCCACACTGGACTCTGGAAGCAGCCACTGTAAACCTACCTTGTAAATCCTTATGCATTTATATATTTTACATTAAATCTGTTTCTTTAGTGAGCACTGACTGATACACATATGTAATTTGTGAGATAGAGTAGATGGGGAAGACGTGAACTGGTTATGTTCATGGAAAGGAGAACATATATGTTATATATACATATATATATATTTTATGAAAATAATTTTGTTTTAGTTCCAATGGGGTTTGGTTGCTTTTGTGTCACCTAGTAAAAGATGTCCAGTTAGCAAATGAAAATATGGTCCCAGAGCCGAGAAGAAAATTCAAAATGTGAGTTGCTGAAGTATAACAAGTAGTTAAATCCACTTAGGTGAAAAAAAAAAATCACTGAAGGAAACCACGTAAAGCAAAACAAAATAAGAAAAAACAGGACCAAGAGCAGACTAATACCTGCTATGAACTGTTTGTTTTAGTTTAATTTTCACTATTTATTAATGTCCTTCATTGTGTGTAATCAACATATTAATATCTAACTCCCCGTGAAAAAGAGAAAATTATGGAAAGAGATGTATGTGCCTCTATAATAACAAGGTAGGTAATTATTATAAATGCCTCCTTGTTGCGTAGCTCCATAGGGATGAATTATTTGAAAAATTGTTTTCTGATTGGAATATGACCTTATCATAATAAGAAAATGAATCGCTTTATTTTATTTCTATGTGTTTGGGTCCTAAGGACATCGTCTTGATGACTTAAGATCCACTGTAAACACTCATATTTTTATGTTAAGCTCTCTTCATTCAGAATCGCTTCCCAAAAACTGGGTGTAAGTCTCTGAACTGTTCCGTTCTCGTACAAAACTCTAGCATCTGCCTGAAGATGGTATGTCTGTTCTAAGTAATGGCACGAAAGGAGACATTAGAAATCAGTGGATGGCCATTAAATCCTAAACCACTATACAGGCAAGATGGGGCTCAGTAGCTGTGCTTGGTCAATTTCCAATTCGCTTTCCGAAAGATTCCTCACTCAAATGTAGCATCATCATTCCTGTGACAAGAAAAACGCCATTTCTTGCAGTTGTCCTGAAGGTCAAAGGGAAAGTTGTGTTATAAACTTGGCCTAGTTTTTTGTCAACCACGTGATGTTCACAGATCCCTTGACCTCCCTAGGACTCAGTTTCTTTACATCAAGATTTAAAAAAATATGCTGAATACAGTTATTGAAAGGATGCAGTAAAAAACTATTAAGTAACATTTAAAATATCAAACCCTTCAAGTCAGGCACAGTAGTCCTAGCATTTGGAAATAACTTGTCTTGAGAAATCAGAATCAAAAAAAGAAAAAAAATTTAACTTTCCCCAGTGTAGTTCCATGAACACAGGGTTTTTTGTCCATTGTCCTCACTATTGTATCCAAAGTACACAGTAGAATACCTGGTACCACGCTGGTTTCAAAGAAGCATCTCCAGAGGAGTGAATTGATTTTACTTTTGTCTGATTTTAAAATCATTGAATTTGCATACAAAATAAAAACACAAAGACAACATTTGGAAAATGTCTATATCAATAAATAATGGCCTAAAAGACTTCATGAAGGCCATCTGATGGCAACAAAAGTAATTGTTTTGAATGAGAAAAAGCAGAGTAGAAAATCTTGAAATATAAATGAGAGGAACTCTTAGTGTCATGCATACTATTCATTTCAATTTTTAAAAAGCATTGTATTTACTAAGATTATGGCAATAGCTTTGTCTAACAAGATAGAGCACACCAGGCTTGTCACTCAACTTGTTTATAAGTCTCAGCTTCAATATGAAGCTGTTTAAAAACAAAAAATCAAAACCTACTTTTTAACATGCTGAATATCTTGGCAAGAGTCCCATCAAACACAGTAATGAACTGAGACAGCAAGAGTAAAGAGTTAGCAAAAGCTGCACATTGCAGCCTAAACAACATTCATACCAAAAAATAAAGTAACTGTCATTGATTACATAAAATTTTCCTGACTGATTAAAATTTTTTTTAAATTTTCAACCAAGAACATGTATTGGTACAGTGTACATATATTGATCACATTCATCATGGTTATTTTGTACCTGTACATGATGTATCTTGGTTCTCCCCCCTTCGCCACCCCTCCCTTCTGTTCCCTCCTTCCCTATTTACAGCAGGTTTATTCATATTTTTCCATGATTTCCTTTTCCCCTTCCTTCCTTTTTTTCCCTTCCTGCTTTTCCCCCTTCTCTCGTTCTAGTTCTCCTCTCTTTTGAATATTATCTTCCTTTTATATAATATCTATTACACCTCTTTGTCTTTATTTACACTTACGGTTTCTCGTATCAGAGAAACAATTCAGTGTGTACTCATGAGTGTCTGATTTATTTCACTTAAGAGTATGTTCTCAAGGAGCATCCATTTACATACAAATAACTCTAGTTTATCCTTTTTTTACGGCGGTGTAGTACTCCATTGTGTAGAAAAACCACATCTTCTTTAGCCATTCATTATTTGTTGGGCATTTAGGTTGTTTCTTTCTCTTAGCTATTACAAATTGTGTTGCTGTGAACATTGTTGTGCATATATTACTGTGGTAACATATAACAGTATAAAACATGCATTTTAGAAACTTTTGCTATTAAATTCAAAAAGTACCAGTGTCTGTATGAAACAACTCTTCTCCAAAACCTAAAAGTTCAGTTATTATTGATGTGGTGGTAAACCCAGAACTTCAGAGGCCTTCTCCTGGTGCAAAGGGCTGTTTGGTTCACCCCAAGCAGTATATTACAAAGTCTAAGGATATCATTAAGCTCAGTAAACGGCCAGACTGCTGGTACCCAGCCCTGACATCCTCAGAAAACGCGGCTACTGTGTCCACAAAAGTAGATGTGTGAGGATACACTCATCTACAGAGGAAGAATTTCAAAATATTAATGTAATTCCCTACTTAAAAATTTTTAACTAGATTCATCTGGTCACTTCTGATTACATCTTAAAAATGTTTCCAGATTCAATTTCTGTTGGTTTATGTTTAGATGCTTCTAGTAAAAAATATTAGCTTCATCCCCACATACCTTAACCATTAGTATGACTGCACTGTATTCTCTCCAGGGCTTATCATGCACCGGAGGAGAAAAAGTACTTGTTCAAGTGGCAGGCAACAATCATGGCCCTTTCATATAGTGGCATCTGAGAGGCTATTGAATAGGCCAGGAAGAATTCTAAAAACAGGAAAATCCATGCATTTTAATAACTATATTGTGATTTTCACAATTGAAATCTCTTTAGACATTGCACTTTCTTCACAAGGCGATCTTGTTTTTTGTTAACGTTGAGTCAGGACTTAACTAGCAGCCTTCTTTTTCTTCCTCTTACTGTACTTCTTATGCTTATTTTTCTTCCTTTTTTGTTTTTACTTTTGCTTTTTCTTGTTCTTCACTGTTTCTCTTCTTTTTTTTCTTGTACCTCTTCAACATACCCTGATTTCAGCAAAAACTCAGGTGACAGAGGTTTATCTTCAGGCTATAGCTTGGTTTTCTTTCTTTCTTTCTTTCTTTCTTTCTTTCTTTCTTTCTTTCTTTCTTTCTTTCTTATCTTTTACTAAGTCTTTTAATATTCTACTCTTTCTCTGTCACATCCTTTGACTTCCTTTTCTTCTTTTTATTTATTTATTTATTTATTTATTTATTTATTTATTTATTTATTTATTTTAAACCAAGAACATGTATTGGTACATTCTACACACAATGGTCACATTCATTACATTTATTCTGTACCTATACATGATACATCTTGGTTCTCCCCCCTCTCCCCCGCCCCTCCCCTCTGCTCCCTCCCTCCCTATTTACAGCAGGTTTATTCATCATTTTCCATATTTTCCCTTTCCCCTCTCTTTCCCCTGTTGCCTTTCTGCTTTTCCCCTTCTTTCTTTCTAGTACTCCTCTCTTCTGCACACCATCCTCCTTTTATATAATATCTATTACCCCTCTTTGTCCTTATTTACAGTTATGGTCTCTCATATCAGAGAAACAATTCGATGTGTGCTCATGAGTGTCCGATTTATTTCACTTAAGAGTATGTTCTCAAGAAACATCCATTTATATATGAATGATTCTAGTTTATCCTTTTTTATGGCAGTGTAGTACTCCATAATGTAGAAAAAACACATTTTCTTTAGCCATTCGTTGGTTGTTGGGCATTTAGGTTGTTTCCAAGACTTAGCTATTACAAACTGTGTTGCTATGAACATGGTGGTGCATACGTCCTTGTGGTATGATGATTTTAATTCTTCTGGGAAGATCCCCAGTAGGGGAATAGCTGGGTCAATGGGGACCTCCAGTTGTAGTTTTTTGAGGAATCTCCATATCGATTTCCACAGTGGCTGGACCAGTCTACAATCCCACCAGCAGTGGAGAAGTGTTCCTTTTCCCCCACAGCCCCGCCAGCATTTGTTATTGGATGATTTTTCCATAAATGCGGTTATTTCTGGAGTGAGGTGGAATCTTAACATTGTTTTGATTTGCATTTCTCGAATGACTAGTGATGTTGAGCATTTCTTCATATATTTATTTGCCATTTTTATTTCTTCGTGTGAGAAATGTTTATTCATTTCAGTTGCCCATTTTTGGAC